>JAOTQR010073107.1:0-46565 GCA_025774065.1 Solanum ossicruentum | reverse complement strand
ACTCCGAGAATAAATCAATATATCATCAATAAAGACCACCACAAACATATCAAGGTAGGGTTTGAAGACCCTATTCATGAGATCCATAAATATACCCAGTGCATTAGTCAACCCAAAAGACATTACCAAAAATTCAAAGTGCACATACCTAGTTAGAAAAGCAGTCAAGAGAATATCACACTCCCTCACCTTCACTTGGTGGTATCCGAACTGAAGATTAAGTTTAGAAAAGTGTCTGTCCCCTTGTAGTTGATCAAAAAGGTCATCAATCCTTGGTAGAAGGTATTTGTTCTTTATAGTAGCCCTATTAAGTTGCCAGTAATCAATATATATTCTAACGGAACCATCATTTTTTTTACAAATAGCACTGGTGCACCCTAAGGTGACTTGCTAAGCCTTATGAAACCCTTCTCTAACAAATCCCTCAATTGATCCTTCAATTTCTTTAGTTCCATCGAGGCCATATGGAAAAGGGGAATGGAAATGGGTTGTGTATCGAGAAGGAGGTCTATACCAAAGACTATTTCCCTTTTGGGAGAAACACCAGGAAGTTCATCGGCAAAAACATCAAGAAACTTATTGACAACCAGAACCGACTCAACAGGAAGGACTTTAGACTCAACATCCCTAACCCTTACAAGATGATAAATGCAACCCTTAGAAATCAACCTTTGTGCTTTTAGACAAGAAATGAATCTACCCTTGACCACCACATTATGACTTTCCCACTCAAAGACAGACTCGTTAGAGAAATGGAATTTAACCCTAGGGGTTCTACGATCTATATAAGCATGATATGCATGTAACCAATCCATCCCAAGAATAATATCAAAATCCACCATATCTAATTCAACAAAATCATAAGGCAAGACCTTATGCAATATGAACACGGGATGATTTCTATAGACTCTTTTAGCAATAATGGACCCACTAACGGGGGTAGACACTTTATAAGGTTCACATAACAATTCGGGACTCACATGAATCTCTTTGGCAACAAAGGGAGTAATGAAAGAAAGAGTGGTAGTCGGATCTATCAATGCATATACATCATAATCAAAACCCCTTAATATACTGATGATGACATCTGGCAGTTCATCCACTCCTTGCCTTCCTTGGAGAGCATAGAACCTATTTTGCCTTGGAGTAACCCGCCTTGTTTGCCTCCCTTTTCCCTTTGACCTGCATTAGCACCTTGGCCTTGAGGACGACTATCTCTACCTTTGTTTTGAGCATGAGGACAACTAGCAACCTTATAATCCACTTAACCACAACTATATCAAGCATTAGAGTTTCTCAAGCATGGCCCACCATAGTTTTTGTCATATCTTTGGCACTTAGGATATACTCCACCATTACCATCTTTGAATCTTGGGTTATCATTGGAAAATTACTTGTTAGGAGCATTGGAAGACACTTGGCCTTGGAACTTATGGACTTGAGGAAACCGGCCACCCTTAGGACCTTGGAAACCACCTTGAAATCGAGCCCTCTTGTGCTCACCACTTCTTTTCTTTCTAAGAATTTCCCCCTCAAGTTGTTCGACATATGTCATGAGCTGAGACAAATCTATGTCATTTACTATCATGGTGGTTGACACTCTTCATTAACCAAGTCAGACACTCCTGACACAAATTTGTTCATTATAACTTATTGATGAACTCTTGGGGATCCTCATCCGCCTTGGACCCATGAAACTCTGGTGGATTCATTCTTGTGAAATCTCTCACCCTTGAGGCCAGAGTAGGATCATGATGGGCTTTGGCACCTTGGTTCATTTGGTTAGTTATAGCACGGGCCAACATTGTGATGGTATCCCAGAACTTACCATATGCTACCCCACCATCTTGAGGAACTTGAGGAGCGGGAGGGGCCGGTTGCTTCTTGGGAGTACGGGCTCTCCTTAGCCTCCTTTTGGTATTGACATGATCTAGAAGAAACAAGAGCATTAATTAGGGAAAACGCCTTATATGTAAACCTAAAGCACGATATAGAAAATGAAGAAGTGAAACATTTCTTAAAACGCCTTATAGCCTCCCATTCATAGTTGTGGAACGCTTCACAACCGTGAATAAGAATCTAATCGATGCGGTGTGTTAGATTTCTGAGCACCATTAACAACCTATGCTCTGATACCAAGCTTGTCATGGCCTAAGCCTAGGGCCTAGATATGACACGGAGAATGGGGAACCCGAAGGGAACCCAAACAAGGCTTTTAGCATATCATTCATGCCTCCTTGGTTGCGGAAGCAAGATAATCAGCAACAAATGATACAATTAAAAAGAGAAGCGGGACTAAGGGAAGTCTTGATAATCATAAAAGCATAAAAGAGTCAAACTTATAGCATATACAAACCATAGTATCCAACAACACCTCTAACATGGAATGGAAAGGGGGCCAAGACATTTCTTGGGCTCATGCTCATAATAGTAAGTGTTCAACATAAGGAGTCTCAACACAACATGAAATAAATAGTTATTGTCCTCGAAATTGAGGACTCACTAAAGCTTTCTCCGAGAATTGAACTAGCCACATGGAGGAGGATAACCAAAAGGAGCTTCGATTCCTACATGATGATATCTTGTAGGCACAGAGTACACATTAGTATATTTGAATGTACTAAGTATGTGTGATGCAATGCAACAAGGATATAATCATCATATTCGAAATACATACATATGAGCAATACATATAATCTCAATATGACATGTATGATCAATGCTTGTAATAACCCATACTTGTAAAACATTCAACTTGCATAATACATAATACATTTGTGGGAAGAGACCTTAATCTACATAGAACAAACGAGCTACTACTTGGAATTCAAGGCATATCACCCCCTTGGTAAGGTGATCGAGGCATGTAACCCCTCGACAAGCTGATCGATACATGTCACCCCCTCGACAAGGGATAAATTTGGTTGGTTTTATATGTTTTTATGTTTAGGTTTGCAGGATCACAAGTTGGGCTTGATTTTGGAGAAAATTGCAAAAGCTGCTGATTTTTTGTTGTTATACGAGACCCTTTACAAGCCGTAGATCATTCTACGGTTTGTAGGGTGGTTTCATGGACAATTCTAGTGAGATACTAGTTTTTGAAGTTCATTCTATGAACATGCAGATGAGATGTAGAGAGTTTTATGTGTTGTAGAAGATAGTTCGTACCTTGAGGATCAGAGACTTGGACTTTCAGGAATTTCATCGGATGAAACCCCCTTTATGGGTCGTAAACCACTTTACGAGTCGTAGAGGGGTGTCATAGAGGTGAGGTCCAAATTTCAAGCAGTTGAGTACGAGACCCCAATTATGGGTCGTGGACTGCAATACGACTCTTAAGCCCCTTTCTTATACAGAACTGATCAGTTCTTCTATTTTGTTTAGGACTTGATTTATTTATTATAAATAGGTCTTTTAGGTTACTTTTCATAAGTTTTCACCTAGTACTCAGAAAAATCAATATTTTGAGAGAGAATCGTCAGATCATATTAGAGTGTCTTTGAGAAGATTTGTGATTGAATTTCATCCTTAAGGTTGTGATTCTCTTTGAAGTTGGATTGCTTGTTTTTAATTCTATTGTGTAAGTGCTCAATTATATTTTTTAATTCATAATTCTTGCATCTACACATAACATGAGTCGCTAAATATGCAACTAGGGTTGTCGAAACCATGAAGAACTAACAAAGTAAAATCAGATAATTCATGATTCTTGGAAAGTGCATATGCATGTATTAGTTAATTCTCTTTGTTTTGCACGTTTTCTGATAGTGGCCAACATTAAAACCCGCCTAGTGTTACTGACTTGACCAAGATAGTAATGAATAGGAAAAGAGATTAACTAATAGGATTCGTTTGATGTGTTCTCGTCTAATCAACCAAACTGAGCCAAGGGGAGGTTGTACTGGGACTAATAGGTAAGGGTTAGTAATGCATACTATGGAGATGGACCAAGTCATATAGTGAAATCCACCTCTCACCTTTAGCCAAAGGGCTTGATGAACATACCATATCGTCCCTGCATGCAATACAATAGAAAAAAATTAGGTTATCTGATGATACTAAGTCGGGGAATCATGGGGAACACGATACCCTAGTTTCTCTCCATATTGACTTCTCTTTTGTGATTGTTAGTTTAGTTATATTTCTCATTGATTATCGCAAAACTTCCCCTTTGAGAAAGTAAGTTGGTTAATCATTTGGATTGCCAATTGATGAATTCTCTTGAGTCTACGTATTCCTTGTGTGTTTGACCCTAACCTTTTTTAGGTTTCTATTTTTAGATAGTGACCACTTTATCCTCTAAAAAGGAGGTGTAACTTGGCCGACATCAATATATTGATCAGGTAGGGTGAAATATTTGGCCCATGCCCTATGAAACCATGACTATAGGCTATAGAATATTCTACGGTCTATTGACGAAGCTCTAATTTCAAAAATTAGCTTCATGGACCCGTCTACGGACCGTACATGGATATACATCTCATAGATTGGTTTGTAGAAGCCCCAACACTTAGACATATCTAGGGAACATACCTTGGGTCCATTAACCCTATTCATGACCCATTGTTTTAACTATAGGGTATAAAGTTGGCTTGTTAACTGAAGTGCACAATACTTTTGCTCACTGGGCATTCTACAAGTCAGTGTATGGGTCGTGGTGCAAAGGATGACCAATAAAATTGGTCGTAGAAGTGACTTCTTGTTACTTATTCAGCCTAAGATGATTGACTTGGTCATGTACCTGCATATCCTTCACAGAACATACTGTCCCTATATGGCACCAGTCCAGAGTCCAACAATTACAACCAAAATACTGAAATTAAACTACATACAAGTTCAAAATCTAAAAATAAAACAAAACTACCACTATGACATCAAATATCTTAGGTTGCCTACCAAGTAGCACCTGATTTATTATCACAGCACGACTTGGACAACTTGGTTACTCAGACTTCACCAAGTGCCTAAATTTCCATCTTGAAGTGGGAGATGATGGTGTATGTACCACAAAACCTAAAAAGAATGCCGTAAGGTGTGGGTATAGACTACCTTTGACAAGTAGTCTACCCTTTCTCTTGTGTAGAGGCAACATAAGAATTCCATGTAATAGCTCGCATGGTCTTACATATCAGTTGAGGTCCCATCCCCGCTATGTTAATGTATTATGACATTCATGCATCATGGATTTAAGGCATATTGTTAAGACATTCTCTCCTATATACTTCTTTCTACATATGTGTGCCCTTGTCATCTAATATTGAATTGTAGGATTATCATGTACATAAGCGTTGCATGCCGCATACTTAGTACATTCAGACATACTAACACATACTTTTGCCTACATGATCTAACCATGTATTTCACGACCCAAGCCTAGGGCCTAGATGTGACACGGTGAATGGGGAACCCGAAAGGACCCAAACAAGCCTCTTCGCATATCATCCACACATCCTTGGTCGTGGAGGCAAAATAACTATAACAAGAGATATAAATAAAGGAAATAGTACTAAGAGAAGTCTTTGATAATCATAAAATATTCAAGACTCAAGCTCATGCCATAGATACATCTTAATATTCCAACAACATCTCTAACATAGATTAGAGGGGGGGCAAGACACTCTTCGGTCTCACCCTCGTAGTATCAAGTATTCAACATAAAGAAATATCAATAAAGTAAGAGTACCAAGGAGAGTGTCCTCAGACTTGAGAACTCACCAAAGCTTATCTCCAAAGGACCGAATGAGCCATGTGGAGGATGATCGAGAGGTGATCCGGTCCCTACATGGTAACATCATGTAGACGTAGAGTATGCATTAGTACACTTAAATGTACAAAGTACATAGGATGTACTGCAACAAGACATAAGCCAACCTAGTCAAAATGCTTAATCATAAGCAATAGATAAGTATAATATCAATATATCATACATAATCAATGCTTGAAGTAAAACATGCTTGTAAATCATATAACCTGCAAAATACATATAACATGTGCAGGAAGAGACTATAACCAATATATACCAAGCAAGCTACTACTTGGAATCCAAGTCATGTCACCCCCTTGGAAGGTGATTGAGGTATACAACGCTCAACAAGGTGATTGGGCATGTTAACCCCCCTGAACAAAAAGATCGAGATATCCACCCCTCAACATAGTGATTTAGGTCATCCCCTAACAAGGTAGTCGAGGTATCCACCCCTCAACATGGTGATTGGGTATGTCACCCCCCAACAAGGTGGTCGAGGTATCCACCCCTTAATATGGTGATTGGGCAAGTCAACCCCCAACAAGGTGGCTGAGGCATGTCACCCCCTCAACAAGGTGTGGTCTACTTGCAACACTATAGATACTTTTGATGAATTCAATATATACATGCAAGACCTTAATCATCATAAAGTCACTTGACTTATAAACCATGTAATAGATTATCACTAATATGAGTATCCTTATCAAGACATTTTATCAAGCACTTGGTGGGTTCATAGTGCTAGTCTAAAATCATGCAATCCAAGAGTGAAATAATATGAGAAAACTCAATGTAAATCAACCAACCAACATATAGTAAAACCCTCGTGTGAGATACCTTGAAATCCTTCATCAAATCTCATAATAGATCATAGTTTCATAGCTCAAAACATGCATACTCTCAATAGACAAAACCAATTTATAGCATAAGCTTGAAATAGTTAAACACGCATAATCAATTAACATTTGATAAAACCCCAACACAATTTAAAATTAAATCCCATAATAAGAGATACCCATAGATGATACCACTTGGAAACATGCAAATTGCAGAAAAAGAAAGATTGGGCTCCATGGGTTAAATGACCCTTTGGATGAAACCCACATACCTCAAACTTGGGTTTTCTTGAGTTGAGCTTGAAGAGAACTTGGAGCTTGAAGGGAATCCTTGAGTTCCAAAGCTAGGCTTGAAATCCTTGAAATTTGAATGAGATGTTTGGTTAAGTCCTGAAGAGATTTTTGAGAGGCTCTTGAGTGATATAGAGCTGAAAAATGGATAAGTATAGGTGTTTTCACGTATAGATGCGCATGAGACTCCCAAGGCCTTTGGGCTAAAACAAAAAATTAAGAAAAACTTGTACTGGTCTGTGTCTGTTCTGCGACGCTGATCCTACACAAAGGTACTACTCAGTGCCCTGTCAGCATCGCGTCCTGGTCGCGGGGTACACTTGATAAGAAAAAGTAGCAAAAAATATTTTTTGCTATGGGTCCTCTAAAATCTGGGTTATCCCTATATATCTCTCAATTCTATCCCCTGATTGAGAATATGAAGTCAAATTTTTGATATCACACATGGATTTTGAGATATATGAAAATTATGATTATGGGCATTTCCGAAGTACATTTTTAGAGTGTTTCAATATCTCCCACTTGGGAACATTCATCCCCGAATGTCAAGGAAATGTGTGTAAGAGAAGTAATCATGAAGAGTTTAGCCCAACATGAATGCAACAAATGCATTTAAACATCATTTCAAGAAATCACAACATGAATGTCAAAAATCACCATAATTTGTCAACATAAACATGAATACATGCAAAATGACATAAGGGCTAAAACTTAAGACTCAAAATCATATAGGGAACTTAAATTAGTACCTTCGGCTTGAGTAGATGGAAGAGATATGGGTATCAATTTCTTATGTCCGTCTCAGCTCCCATGTGACACTCTCAACTTGTTGGTTCCTTTAAAGGACTTTGACGGAAGCTACATCTTTGTTTCTCAACCTCTTAATTTATCTATCCAAAATCTTTATCGGGACCTCTTCATAGGTCAAACTATCTTCTAAAACATCCACAACATCCAAGGGAACTATAGTACCTAGGTCACCCACACACTTTCTCAACATGGACACATGGAAGATCGGATGAACCATATTCATTTCCATAGGCAACTCCAACTCATAATCAACCTTACCCACTCTCCTCAAAACTTTATAAGAACCCACAAACCTTGGGCTTACTTTCTCTTTCTTTCCAAATCGAACCACACCCTTCATAGGTAATACTTTCAAGTAAACCCAATCACTAACCATAAACTCAAGATCTCTTCTCCTCACACCGGAATATGACTTTTGTCTACCTTGGGGCTGTTTTCAATCTCTCCCTTATCAACCTCACCTTCTCCAAGGCTTCCATGACCAAATTCAGACCTAGCAAAGCCATTTTCCCCACTTCAAACCACCCAACTGGGGATCTACAATGCCTACCATAAAGAGCTTCAAAGGGAGCCATACCAATGCTTGAGCGGTAGCTATTGTTGTAAGCAAATTCAATGAGTGGAAGATGTTCATCCCAACTATCCTTAAACTCTAAAACACAAGATCTAAGCATAACCTCAAGAGTTTGGATAGTCCATTCAGCTTGACCATCCGTTTGAGGATGAAAGGCCGTGCTAAGATTAACCTAGGTACTAAGACCTCTTTGGAAGGACCTCTAAAAGTGAAAAGTAAATTGAGCACTTTGATCAAAAATGATAGACAAGGGCACCCCATGTAATCTAACCAGCTTACGTGTATACAACATGGCATATCTTCGGCACCACAAGTGGTTTTGACCGATAAGAAGTGAGCCGACTTTTTCTTTCTTTCCAGAACAACCCAAATAGAATGAAAATGTTTCCTAGTCTTAGGAAACATAATTGCAAAATCCATTTTGATCTCTTCTGACTTCCATGTAGGAATCTCTATGTCTTGGGCTAGGCCACCCGACCTTTGATGTTCGACTTTCACTTGTTAGCAATTGTGACATATGGATATGAACTTGGCAATGTCTCTCTTTACATCACCCTTCCAATACAGCTCCCTCAAGTCTCTATGCATCTTTGTAGAATTGGGGTGAATGGAATAGGATGACTTATGGGCCTCCTTCAAGCTCAATTTTTTCAAATCATCCACATTTGAAAGACGCAATCTACCTTGGTACCTAAAGGCACTATCACACCCTTGGGAGAAAACCTCCAGGTTACCATCTCTCACCAAGGCCTTCAACTCTAGCAAGGCTGGGTCAAGATCTTGTTTTACCTTTACCTTAATTAAGGAAGATTTAGAACCATTTACAACCATTACACCCCTATTGTCAACTTCATCCGACCTAACCCCCATCTAGCCAACCGATGAACCTCTCTAGCCACCTCGTTGCCACCGTCATCAACATGAGCTACATTACCCATTGACACCCTACTTAGAGCATTATCCACAACATTAGCTTGGTCGGGGTGATAATTCACAATCATATCATAATCTTTAAGGAAATATAACCTCCTTCTTTGTCTCAAGTTAAGATATTCTTGGGTGAACACATATTGGAGACTCTTGTGGTCGGTAAACATATCAACATGAACCCCATACAAGTAGTTACACCAAATTTTCAAAGCAAATACCACGACCTCCAATTTAAGATCTTGGGTAGGATAATTCTTCTTATGCACCTTAAGTTGTCTAGAGGCATGTTCTATCACCTTAACACTTTGCATCAAAACACACCCCAAACCAATTCTTGAGGCATCACAATATGCAACAAATCCTTCCAACCCTTACGGTAGTGACAAGATAAGAGCAAAGACAAGCTTATCTTTCAAAGTTTGGAAACTCTTCTCACATTCATTGATCTACACAAATTTTACCTTCTTTTGGGTCAACTTAGTCATAGGAGAAGCAATATAAGAGAAGCTATCTACAAACCTCAGGTAATAACCCACCAAACCCAAGAAAATTCTATTTTCTGATGGAGTCAAAGGTTTAGGCCAATTTCTAATCATCTCCATCTTCTTTGGATCTACCTTAATGCCATCATCCGACATGACATGGCCTAGAAAAGCAACCTATTTCAACCAAAACTCACATTTTTCATATTTATCATACAACCTCTCCTCCCTCAAGATTTGCAACACCACCCTCAAGTGATTCACTTGCTCCGCTTCACTATGGGAATAAATCAAGATATCATTAATAAAAACCATCATAAAAAAGTCAAGGTAGGGTTTAAATACCCTATTCATGAGATAAATAAATGTAGCTGGTGCACTAGTCAACCCAAAGGACATAATCACAAACTCAAAGTGCCCATACCTAGTCCGCAAAGCTGTCTTGGGAGTATCACACTCCCTCACTTTCACTTGGTGATACCCATACCAAAGATCAATCTTAGCAAAAGTGACTAGCCCCTTCAAGTTGATCAAAAAGGTCATTAATCCTTGGTAGAGGGTACTTGTTCTTTATGGTGACCCTATTAAGTTGCCGGTAATCAATGCACATTCTAAGAGAATCATCCTTCTTATTAAAAGATAATATCGGTGCACCCCAAGGTGACTTACTAGGCCTTATGAGATAACTTGAAATCCACAAACATATAGTAAAACACTCATATGAGATAACTTGAAATCCACCACCAAATCTCATAATAGATCATAGTTTTATAGCTCAAAACATGCACAGTCTCACTAGACAAAACCAATTCACAGCATAAGCTTGAAATAGATAAACATGCATAATCAATCAACATTTCATAAAACTCCAACATATTTTATAATCAAAACCCATAATAAGAGATACCCATAGATCATACCACTTGAAAACATGCAAATTTCATAAAAAGGGAGATTGGGCTCCATGGGTGAAAGGACCCAATGGATGAAACCCACATACCTAAAACTTGGATTTTCTTGAGTTGAGCTTGAAGATAACTTAGAGCTTGAAGGAAATCCTTGAGTTCCAAGGCTAGGCTTGAAATCCTTGAAATCTCAATGGGATATTTTGTCAAGTCCTGGAGATGTTTTTTAAAGGGTCTTGAGTGATGTAGAGTTGAAAAATGGCTAAGTATAGGTGTGTCCACACATAAGTGGACATGGGGCTATGACCCCAATGACCTTGGTCCAAAGCAAAAAATTAAGGAAAAACTTGTACTAATCCGCATATGGTCCGCGACGCTGACCCGACGTGAAGGCAAAAGTTGTACTGCTCCACGCCCAGTCCGCATTGCTAATGCACATTGGATAAGAAAAATTAAAATTATTTTTCACTACGGGTCCTCTAAAAACTGGGTTATACCCGTTTCCCACTCAATTTTGAGCCCTGATCGAGAATATGAAGTGGGAGTTTTGATATCACTCACGGATTTTGAGATATATAAAATCTACGATTATGGGCATTTTTGAAGTACATTTTTGGAGAGTTTCAATGTAGGAACTAGAGACTTTCCTTATCCACCTCTTTTGTCATGATCCAAGCCTAGCGCCTAGACGTACCACAGCAAATGAGAAACCCGAAGGAACCCCAGACAGCCACTTATCATTACACATCATTGGTCATGGAGGCATATAAGAGACATAACAGAGTAATAATAGGAGCAAAGGGGCTTAGAGGAAAGCTTGTATAACATCATAATCAAGAGACCAAGAGTCAAAGCTCAATATCATAGATACATAACATGTTGAAACGACCTCAAAAAGTGCATAAAAATGTACCTCGAAATGCTCAAAATTTTAAATTCCATATATCTCAAAATTCATTTGCTATTTAAAAAGTTCGACTTCATATTCTTGTTCAGGGGGTGAAAACTAGGTAAAGAAGGGTCTAACCCTGATTAAGTGCGAAAAATTAGCAATTATGATATTCCAAAGTGCGATTTCCAGGGGGTTTTTACATTGCATCCATAACGTGCCCCTGTACATTTTGGGGATTGTTTTTTTAGTTCGATCTAAGACTTCTAAGTCTTGGGATTAAGTGTTTTTGAATGTGTTTTTACCTATACTTAGCTAAATTTCACGCTCATACTAGCCAAAATATTTCTCAGTACTCACTCAAACACTTAGTTGCATTTTCACTCGCCAAACTCAAGTCCCAAACCCTCATCCTAAGCTAAGTTTTCCTTCAAGGTACTTCTTCAAGCTTCAAGTCTCCATCTCTAATCTTCACTAAGTTCATCTCCAAGTGAAGGTATGTGAGTTTCTTTCATGGGTTCCTTTCACCCATAATACCCAAACTTCTTTTCACTCAAATTGCATGATTTAAAGTTGATTTACAAATGGATCATGATTTATGTTAAAGCTATGAAAAGTTGAAACTATTTTGCTATGTTTTGAGCTATAAATCTCTGATCTATTGCGAGATTTGACGAGTGGTTTTGATGTATTTGATTGAGGGTGTTGTAAGGTGTTGATAGATGATTTTATAATGAATTTTCTTGCATGATTTCATCTCTATATTTCATGATTTTATACTAGCATTACACACCCTCTAAGTATTTGATAAAATGTCCGGATGTGGTTTCTTGAGGATTTGAAGGTCCAAAGCATGAGATATGATATAGATGACTATATGATGATGAAATGAGCTTATGTATATGATATACTCTATATAAATTGTTGCATTACACCATACCCGATTCAGGGGGATAAGAGCCCGAGTAACCTAGGTGGGGGTTTGTACTCATCAACCATGCGAGGGGTTTGTCCTTCGCTACCATGTTGGTAAGGTGTGATTATCATCAACCTTGTGAGGTGTTTAGACCACAAAACAACCAAGGGGTTTGTACCTTGAATAGCTATCTTAGTCTCTTCTACACATATGATATCCTATATAAGTATGAGTTACTTAAGCATGATTTGCTTAAGCATTGTTCATATATAACATATTATTACATTATTCCTATTGTTTACTATTATACATTTTGATTATGATGCCTATCTATTGTTGCATTACATTATACATAGTGTCACACCCAAATGTCACGCCCAAAGTCCCGTTAGGGCAGACTGGCACCCATTGTCAATAAGGCTAGGGAGAACCAAGTTGTATCCATGTACTTTCAATACATATTATAAGGGATTTCTATATTTGACATGCCTTTATGAAAATAAACAGTGATAACAAGCTAAAACGAAATGCATATAGCTAGCCCGTTGGGGCCACGTTGTCTAAAATATGAGACATGTCCATACTTTAATTTACATAGTCTCTAAAACCTATAGATAAGGAAAAGTATATGATAAGTGTCGGGATAGGCCCTGCCTCGACTAACTATACAATACAAAAATATAAGCTCTAGACACACAAAGCTACGAAACAACCTGGAGCTTGGTAACAACAACTGGATATCTTGTACTCCTACTGAAGAGAGCTACTAGCACCTGTACCTACAACATGAGATACAGGTCCCCTAAGGGATGTTAGTAGGAGATAATGTATTGAATATGTAAGGTAGGATATACTATATATGTAGCAACAACTCAAATGAAACTATGCACTGGTGTAAGATAAGAGACCACCTTTAGTTGTACTATGGGATCATGTACTTTATGTTCTTTTTATTACTTTACCTTTACAGTATAATCCGTACACAACATGTAATACAAATAACCAGTTGATCAATGGTAAATCTATATGGAGACTGACCCTGGTTAGGCTTTTCCTTTAAACTCTTGGGCTACCCCCCATGATAAGATCGACCCTGGCTAGGTGATTCTTCCACCCCTCAGGTTACCACCCATCAATAAGCAATATACTTTACCTTTTAATTACCTTTAAGATTATTCTTTTGGTGGTCACAATATTGGAGCTGTAGGACTATAGATGTAGCATGTGACGTGTAGATAATCATACAAGATAATATGACAATGAAAAGAGTAAATTACATAAATAATGAAATGCGTATGAGATGAAACAACTCATGAACTTTATTTAGCAACAAGAACCCATGTAACTTGGTATCCACGTATGTATGTAGATTTGAAGGTGACTATGTATGAGAGCATATGAACATGTTAAAGAGTGGAGACATAGTTATTAGTTATGTCGGAGTTGGTAAGTGCCTTTATGTGCCAAGGAAGAATCTAGATTTCATGCCAAGTAATACGAAATCGAGTAGCCTTACATACCTCGTTGTACGACCTCGTTATTACGTCGAAGTAACCTCTTTTTCTCTCAAGTAGTGATCTACATTAGTATGGGTAATAAAACAAGCATTAGTAACTACTAAACATGTCTTGGCATTCCAATCTAATTTAAAAATAAACTTCGGGCAGCAACTCGTAAGCATCGACGCAACGACGTTATTTCATCCTTTCCAACCCTAAGCATATGAGTCTAGTACCCATTCTATATTCATGGTGTACACAACCTAGTTTAGGTCCATAACATGCTGGAAACAGTCCATATTCACAGCATACACCAACTTCCCACAACATGCATCAGGTAGCACAACATTACACCATTTCCCTATATCTTAACGTCAACAAGTCAAAACTATCTGGACTTTAACCAAACTATCCTCAATACATCTATACATAAAAACAACCTTAAACCTATCCCAAAATAGTACCAAAGTAGTCATGAAGGATGTGAGGCAATAGCCTTCCATCTATTAGCCCTCAAGTTCCAATCAAAATCACACTTAAGATAGCACAATAACGTTCATTTTTAAGTGAAACACTCAGGGCAACAACCTTAGATTAATATTTATAACTTCAATCATGTTAAGAACATTAACTTCTCTTCAAAATACAGCCTACAAACCATAAATAAGTGAGTCAAAAAAGGCAAATGTGCAACAACTTTCTAAAAACATGCTATTTGACCTTTGTTAACAAGCATAACTAGCATATGTTTCTCATTTTCATGGAAAAAGTATACCAAATACATGGATATTTCCACTAACCTTAGCCTTCAAGATTGACATTTCCTTCAAGAACCCTAGAGGGTTTTATTTGCTGTGTTGTGAATTGAAGTAAAGAGTAAAGGAAAGTCTTTAGGAAAGCTGAAAATTGTTCCAAAATGAAATACTTAAGGGACTGTTTTTGAGCCCTTTTAGAGGGTTTCTTTGGTCGAATTCTCTTGAACGTTTGACCACATATTAATACATATTAATAAGCTAGTGATATAGTAGCTTGGCCCTCACACTTGGGCCTAAAAGGGCCTCAAAGTTGATGGGTCTTTGCTGCCCATTTCCCCCTTCTCTTTAGTTAGTTGGGCCTAAATCATCAAATGAATTTTAATGGGATTGGGCCCTTTTTCTATTTTTCTTGGGCTGAAAATATAATACATTTATGATGCTAGGACATAGGCTAAAGTTACGCCCTTAACACGAACTTTATTCATAATCATATTTGGACAGATTCGATATTGGGCCTCGTCTACGTCTAGCTAGCAAGTCTAAGCTAAGCAGGTTGGTGACTCACCTTCTAGTTTCCTAAGTCCTGCAAGCACCTCAATTCTCTCACTTTGTTTAGGGCCATGATCTCTTAATTTGACACAAAACTTGTATACACTCAAACCTCTTAAGTTTAGACGCACGTATCGCCCTTTAACATGAGATTCAAACACTTTTAAAAATGGATGCTAATTTGACCAAATCATATCATGTTTCATATGCATAGAACTAGTACATGTAAGATATGGGGTGTTACACTTAGTACATTTAAATTTACTAACGCATACTCTATGCCTACATGATGTCAACATGTAGGAATCGGTGCCCAAGTTGATCATCTTCCTCCACGTAGCTAGTTTGGTGCTACTCAAGCTATTTGGTGAGTCTTCCACTTTGGGAACCTTAGTCTATGTTCTCTTGTTATGTATTGAGACACTCTTTCTTATGGTCCTCTTGAATATGATGTTATCCAAGCTTTTCCCTTAGACCCGTTGCCCCTATAGTTACTCTTTTATGTTGTTTATTTACTTCCATGACCAATGATGTGTAATTACAAGTTAAGAGGATTATTTAGGGTTCCTTAGGGTTTTCCCATTCACCGTGTCACGTGTAAGCCCTAGGCTTGGGTCGTGACAAACTTGGTATCAGAGTACTAGGTTGATAGATCCTCGGGGTCCAACACACCGCGTTGATTAGAGTCCTATTTATGGTTATGAAGTGCGCCATGACTATGAATAGGAGGCTATGAGATGCTTTAGGAAATGTTTCGCTTCTTCATGTTCTACGTCATGCTTTAGAGTTATAGTGAGTTGTTTTCCCTAACGATACTTCTTTGCTATGATAGATCATGTCAAATACTAAAGTATACGGGCCCAAATTCCCAAGAAGCAACCTACCAATTGTGAGCTTCGGGATCCTATCACTATTCTTACCTAAGTGGTGGCCAACCAAGTCAACTAAGGTGCCCAAGCCCCTCATGCTACTACCCCAGAGCTAAAATAAGAGACTTCATGAGGATGAATCCTCTAGTGTTCTATGGGTCAAAGGTGGATTAAGATCCACAAGAGTTCATTTTTGAGGTTAACAAAATCTTGAATATCATGGGTGTTTCCCGTATGAAAAGGTGGAGTTGGTGGCATACCAACTCAAAGGGGTAGCCCAAATATGGTATGATCAATGGAAGGGTGAGAAGAGGATTGGTAATGTGGTGCTTTAGGAGGAGTTCAAATTGGCCTTCCCTAATCGAGTTTTCCCTATTGAGCTTAGGGAAGCAAAAAAAGTGCTATGAGTGTGAGGGAGTATGTCCTTAAGTTTAATCAACTTTCAAAGTATGCTCCTCATTTGTTGGTTGATCCTAGATTTAGGATGAATAAGTTCGTGATGGGGGTCTCCGACTTGGTGAGTGAAGAATGTTGATACGCTATGCTAATTAGTGACATGGACTTGTCTCGGTTGATGACCTATGCCGAGCAAATGGAGGAGGACAAATTGAGGAAGAGAAGAGGGCAGCAGGCCAAGAGGGCCCAATTTGAGACTAAATTCCAAAAGCGTGCTAAATTTTGTCAAGGCCAAGGGCCTTCTCATACTACTAATAAGGGGTTTGCCACTAATTTCCCTAGGCCTCAAGGTGTTGGTGGGTTGGCTCCTATTGATGTGCACCCTAAATATGGAAGAAGCTATGGAGGCCTATGTTTGAAAGGTTCTAATGATGTTACGAATGTGGGGAGCTTGGTCACAAGAAGGTCGATTGTTCAAGCAACCATGGAAAAGTCTGGGGTGCTAATGCGGTCCCATTGGTAAGAGGTGGTCCTCAAGGTGGTTTCTCAAGGCACAATCAATTTTATGCTCTACGTGGGAGGCAAAGGGTTGGTGAAGTCCCTATGTTGTTACCGATTTTTTGAAAATCTTTGACCTTGATATGTATGTTTTGACTGATCTAGGTGCCACTCTTTCCTTTGTTACCCATTTTGTTGCTTAAAAGTTCCATGTTGTCCCCGAATTATTGCATGAGTCATATGAAGTGTTTACTCCTTTTGGTGCCTCTATTGCTTCTAGGAAAGTTTATAGGAGTTGTCCTATTTGCATTTTGCATAAGTTGTTGCCTTGTGATCTTGTTGCATTAGACATGGTTGATTTTGATGTCATTCATGGGATGTATTGGTTGCGTGCGTACTATGCTTCTTTAGATTGTAGAACCTGTAAGGTCAAGTTTTAAATTCCAAATGAACCTATCTTTGAAGAGAGTCAAGATGTGGTGGTCAAGGGTAGATTTATTTCATGCATTAAAGCCCATAAGTTGATCTCTAAAGCGTGTCTTTACCATCTTGTGAGTGTTAAAGATATGGAGTCCAAAGTCGCTACCATTGTGAATAAGTTTCTTGATGTCTTCCCAAATGACCTCCATAGTGTCCCTCCCTAAAGGGAGACAGATCTCCTTCCTGATACGTAACCTATCTCCATTCCCCCTTACTGTATGGCCCCAACGGAGTTGAAGGAGTTGAAAGAGCGATTGAAATATTCTTTGGAAAAGGAATTTATTAGACCTAGTCAATCTCTTTGGATTGCTCCAGTGTTATTTGTGAAAAAGAAGGATGGCTCACTTAGAATGTGTATTGATTACCAGCAACTCAATAGGGTCACCATCAAGAATAGATATCCTCTTCTAAAGATTGATGACTTGTTTGACCAATTGCAAGGGGCTAGCTTTTACTCTAAGATTGATCTTCAGTCCGAGTATCATCAAGTTAGGGTGTGGGAGTGTGATATTTCCAAGACAGCCTTTCGGACTAGATATGGGTATCATGAGTTTGTTATGATATAGTTTGGGTTGAGTAATACATCGACCATCTTCATGGACCTAATGAATAGGGTCTTCAAACCTTGACTTGATTCCTTTGTTGTGGTATTTATTGATGATATTTTGATCTATTCACATAGTAGGGAGGAGCATATGAGTCATTTGAGGGTTGTGTTGCAAAGGTTAAGGTAGGAGAGATTATATGCTAAATATGACAAGTGTGAATTCTGGTTGAAGGAGGTTGCATTCTTGGGTCATGTGGTGTCGGGGGATGATATAAAAGTGGATCCTAAGAAAATCGATGTGATTAGAAATTAGCCTAGACAATTGACCCCGTCATATATCAGGAGCTTCTTGGGCCTTGTGGGTTACTCTAGAAGGTTTGTGGATGGGTTCTCCTCCATTGCTTCCCTTATCACCAAATTGACTCAGAAGAAGGTTAAGTTTGTGTGGACCGATGAATGTGAGAGAAGCTTCCAAACATTAAAGGATACACTTATGTCTACTCCTATATTGTCACTACTAGATGGGCTTGAGGGTTTTGTTGTGTATTGTGATGCATATAGAGTTGGTTTGGGTTGCATGCTAATGCAAAATGGTAAGGTCATAGCCTATGCTTCCAGGATACTCAAAGTGCATGAAAAGAACTACCTTACCGATGATCTTGAATTGGCTGCCGTGATGTTTGCATTAAATATTTAGCGTTATTACTTATATGGGGTGCATGTTGATGTATTCACCGAACATAAGAGGCTCCAATATATCTTCACTCAAAAAGATCTCAACTTGAGACAAAGAAGGTGGCTAGAACTTCTCAAAGAACATGACATAATGTGCATTATCATCTGGGTAAGGCCAAAGTTGTGGTGGATGCTTTGAGTTGTGTGTCCGTGGGCTAGCCTAGCTCATGTTGATGGTGGTGATAGGGAAATAGCTAGGGAAGTGCATATATTGGCTAGATTGGGGGTTAGGTTGGATGGAGTGGATGATGGTGTTGTTCTTGTTGATAGTTCCAAATTTCTTTTTTGGTTGATGAGGTGATAGAAAAACAAGATCTTGACTCCTCCTTGCTTGAATTGAAAGCTTTGGTGAAAGAGGGTAAAGTAGAGGTTTTCTCCTAAGTGGGAGATGGTGCCCTTAGTTACGAGGGTAGGTTGTGTGTGCCTTGTATTGGGGAGAAGATTCTTTATGAGGCCCATAATTCTTCTTATTCTATCCACCCTGGTTCCACCAAAATGTATAGAGAATTGAGAGATGTGTATTAGTGGGGAGGCATGAAGAGGGACATTGCCAAATTTGTTTCCAGTTGCCATAGTTGTCAACAAGTCAAAGCCGAACATCAAAGGCCGGGTGGCCTAACCCAAGACATAGAGATTCCTTCTTGGAAGTGGGAGGTGATTAATATAGATTTTGTGGTTAGGTTGCCCAAGACTAGGAAAGGTTTTGATTCCATTTGGGTGGTGGTTGATAGGATGACGAAATCGGCTCACTTTCTACCAGTTAATACCACATATAGGGCTGAAGAGTATGCAACGTTGTACATCAATGAGATAGGGAGGTTGCATGGGATTTCATTGTCCATAATATCAGATCATGGTTCAGAAGTCATTTCACACTTTTGGAGGTCTTTTCAAAGGGGTCTTGATACAAAAGTTCACCTTATTATGGCCTTCCACACTTAAACGAATGGCCAAGCTGAAAGAACAATTCAAACCCTTGAAGATATGATTACGACAAATGTATTGGAGTTGAGGGGTAGTTGGGATGACCATCTCCCTTTTATTGAGTTTGCCTAAACCAATAGCTATCACTCTGGCATAGGTATGGGTACTTTCGACGCTCTTTATGGGAGGCATTGTAGATCACCAGTTGCTTGATTTGAGGTTGTAGAGATTGCTTTATTGGGACTAGATCTTGTTATGGAGGCTCTTGAAAAGGTTAGGATGATTAGGGAGAGGTAGAGAACAGACCAAAGTCGTCAAAAATCTTATGCCGATGTGAGAAGAAGAGACTTTGAATTCAAAGTAGGTGATTGGGTTTATTTGAAGGTTTCTCCAATGGAAGGTGTAGTCCATTTTGGTAAAAAAGGAAAGTTGAGTCCAAGGTATGTTGGTCCTTATGAGGTCATAAAGAGGGTTGGCAAGATAGCTTACGAGTTGAAGTTGAATAGTGAAATGAATTTGGTTCATCATCCTATGTTCCATGTCTCAATATTGATAAAATGTGTTGGTGATCCTAATGCTATTGTGCCTCTTGATATTATGGGTGTTGTCAAGGATAACTTGACTTATGAGGAGGTCCCGATTCAGATTTTAGATAGGCAAGTAAAGAGATTGAGGAACAAGGAGGTGGCCTCTGTTAAGGTCCTTTGGAGGAACCGACAAATTGAAAGTGCTACTTGGGAGGCCAAAACGGAAATGCAAAAGCGATATCCTTATACTTTCCACTCCACTCAAGCATAAGGTACTAATTCTAAGTCCTCTATGTGATTTCAAGTCTTATGCTTCAGCCCTTATGGCATTCATATGCATTCATGTTTAAGTTGGCAAGTTATAATGATTTTACACTTATGTTGAAATTTTGAAAATGGTGTTTTAAATGTGATGTTGCATTCTTGTTGGGGATGGTTTGTTTATGATCATTCTTGTCTTGTACGTCTCTTTTACATTCGAAGAAGAATGTTCCCAAGGGAGAGATATTGAAATGACCCCCAAATGTGCCCGAAAACGTGACTCGGACTACCCAAAATTTAAAATTCCATATATCTCAAAATCTGATTGCTATTTCAAAAATCTGATTTCATATTCTTGTTCAGGGGGTCAAAATTAGGTGAAAAAGGGTCTAACCCTGATTTAAGAGCGAAAGATTAGCAATTATGAAATTCCAAAGTGCGATTTCTAGTGGGATTTTCGCATTGCCTCTGCAATGCGCCCCTGTACATTTTGGGGATTGTTTATTTAAGTTTGGTCCAAGACTTCTAAGTCTTGGTCCTTAGTGTTCCCAAACGTGTTTTTACCTATACTTAGATAAATTTCAGCCTCATATTACCCAAAACATTTCTCAATACTCACTCAGACAAATTTTAGCCTCATACTACCCAAAACATTTCCCAATACTCACTCAAACACTTATCACATTTTCACACCCAAACTCAAGTCCCTAACCCTCATCATAAGCTAAGGTTTTCCTTTAAGGTTCTTCTTCAAGCTTGAAGTCTCCATATCCACTCTTTACCAAGTTCATCTCCAAGCTAAGGTATGTGGGTTTCTTTCATGGGTTCCCTTCACCCATGATATCCAAGCCTCTTTTTATTCATATTTCATGATTTAAAATTAATTTATAAATGCATCTTGATTGTTATGAAGTTCACTGCACACTATGTTAAAGCTATGTAAGGTTGGGACTGTTTTGCTTTGTTTTGAGCTATAAATCTTGGATCTATTATGAGATTTCATGAGGGGTTTTGATGTAAATTTATTGAGGGTGTTGCAAGGTGTTGATTGATGGTTTTTAATAGATTTTCTTTCATGATTTCATGTCTATATTTCATGATTTTATACTAACATTACACACCCTCTAAGTGTTTGATAAAATGTCCGGATGTTGTTTCTTAAGGAGTTAAAGGTCCAAAGCATGAGATATGATATGGATGACTATATGATGATGAAATGAGCTTATATATATATATATATCATATCTCTATATAAAGTATTACATTAAACCATACCCGATCCGGGGGGATAAGAGCCTGAGTAACCAAGGTGGCGGTTTGTACTCATCTACCATGTGAGGGGTTTGTATTTCACCACTGTATTGATAAGGTGTGATTATCATCAACTATGTGAGGGGTTTATACCACACAACCACCAAGGGGTTTGTACCTTGAATAGCTAGCTTGGTCTCTTCTACACATATGATATCCTATAAAAGTATGAGTTACTTCAGGATGATTTACTTAAGCATTGTTCATGCATGCGATATTGTTATATTATGCCTACTATTTACTATTATGCATTTTGATTATGATGCCTATCTACTATTGCATTGCATCCTACATAATTAGTATATTTAAATGTAATAATGCATACTCTATGCCTACATGATGTCACCATGTAAGAACCGGTACCCAAGTTGATCATCCTCCTCCTCCACGTGGCTAGTTCGGTGCTATTCAATCTAGTTGGTAAGTCCTCCACTTTGGGGACCTTAGTCTATGTTCTCTTGATATGTATTGAGACACTCTTTCTTATGCTCTATTTGACTATGGGGGTGAGCCCAGTTGCTTTGTCTTGGCCTCCACTCTTATCTATGTATTAGAGGTGTTTTTTGGACATGTTATATGTCTATGATATGAGCTTGACTCTTGCCTCTTGATTATGATGTTATGCAAGCTTTCCCCTTAGCCCCGTTGCCCCTACACTTACTCTTTTATGTTATTTATTTACTTTCGCGACCAATGATGTGTAATGACAAGTTAAGAGGCTTGTTTGGGGTTCCTTCTGGTTTCCCCATTTGCCGTGTCACCTCTAGGCCCTAGGCTTGGGTCGTGACACATGTCCAACAAATACCTCTACTACATAGATAAGAGTGGGGGCCAATACAAAGCAACCAGGCTCACCCTCATAGTCAAAATAGAACATAAAGAAGAATGTCTCAATACATAATAAGAACAACATAGACTAAGGTCCCTAAAGTGGAGGACTCACCAACTAGCTTGAGTAGTATCGAACTAGTCACGTGGAGGAGGAGAAGATCAACTTGGACTCTGGTACCTACATGGTGATATTATGTAGGCAAGAGTATGCTTTACTACTTTTAAATGTACTAAGTAAGTAGGATGCAATTAAACAAGAGATAGACATCATAATCAAAATGCATAACAATAGGCAATAGGCATAATATAACAATATGGCATGTATGATCAATGCTTAAGCAAAACATGCTTAAGTAACTCATGCTCATATAGGATATCATATATGTAGAAGAGACCAAGCTAGATTTCCAAAGTACAAACCCCTCGGTTGGTTGATGATGATTTCACCTATCACCTTGGTGTGTGAAGTACAAACCCCTCACTAGGTTAGTGGCAATCTCACCTACCACCCTGGTGTGTGAGGTACAAACCCCTCAACTAGGTTACGTAGGCTCTTAGCCCCCCCATATTGAGCATGGTATAATACAACACTTTATATAGAATATCACATGTACACAAGCTCTTTTCATCATCATATAGTCAATCATATCACAACTCAAGCTCCGGACTTTTAATTCCTCAAGAAACCATAGCTGGACATTTTATCAAACACTTGGTGGGTGTAAAATGGTAGTGTAAAACCATGAAATATAGAGATGAAATCATGCAAGAAAACTCATTGTAAAACCATCAATCAACACCATTACAATACCTCAAGTAATAGTCATCAAATCTCCTCATCAAATTTTACAATAGATTCAAGATTTGAAGGTCAAAACATAGCAAAACAGTCATAACTTTACATAGCCTCAACATAGTTCATAGTCATGTTGATACTAGTAAACTCATTTGTAAACTCAACTTTAAATCATGCAAATGAGTAAAAAAGGGATTAGGGCACCATGGGTGGAAAGACCCAATGATTGAAACCCACATACCTCAGTTTTGGAGAAACTCTTGGTGAAGATTGAAAAGGGAGACTTGAAGCTTGAAGGAAATCCTTAGATCCAGAATAGGTTTTGGCACTTGAATTTAGGAGTAAAAAATATGGATAAGTGTTTGAGTGAGTATTGGAGAATGTTTAGGATAATATGAGGGTGAAATGTGGCTAAGTATAGGTAAACACACGTTTGAGAACACTTAGGTCCAATACATAGAAGTCTTGGACCGACTTAACCAAAAACAGACTCAAAAATACACTATGGCATATCACAGAAATAGCACGCTTTGCTCACTAGAATTTGACATTTAGGAATTTTAGTTTTTACACGGTTGCTCTAAAATTGGGGTTAGAGCTAATCTTTACCTCTTGAATAAGAAAATGAAGTTGAACTTTTGATGTCACTCATGGATTTTGAGATATATGGAAATTACACTCCTGGCACTTTCGAGACATATTTTCGGGCACTTTTTGGGGCGATTTCATCTTGACAGCTAGATTTGACTTGTGAAAGTTTGTTTCTAGTAAGTCCTTTATTCCAAGGACAAGACCCATCTTCTATCTACCTATGTAATGTTATGATTATCTTATGTCTTTTACTTTGAGGGTGAGTCTGTGACATGTCTTTGCCCCCATCCTATCTATGACTTTGTGGCATTGTTGGATGTCATGAAACTCTATGTATGATCTTGTATGGTTAATGCTTACAGAGATTATAATCATGTAATGTCATGTGTTATGTTGATGATATGATGTGATGATTAGATGATGAAGTTCCTATGTCCCTACTACCATAGCATGAGTCATATGATCCTGCCCCTTATAATTTGTTTATTGATATTGAGTGTGTGAAGGGAAAGTCCCATGTTCCTTATCCCTATAGCTTGTATCAGCAGGTAAAAATTACCAAAATATCCCTTAAGGAGAGATGTACACATAATGTGTCTTTCCATACTTCGATGGCAAATCCAGGGTTGGATATGCGATCACCATGAAAAATTGAGTGAGAGAGTGGTCTTGGTTGATTTTTAGAGCAACCAGATCAAAAGATAATCTTTTGATGCGAAAATGATTTCCAGAATAAGTCCGCGACAGGTGTGCGATGTGCACCTAAAGTGGACTTACTATTAGATTTGTTTCAAATATTTTCTACATGATTAAAAAACTCGATCGGAGAATTTTCAGCAAGAAACCCTGAAATTGCATCATGTCCGTGTCACAGACCTAGTTGCTTGAGGTGAACATTTTTTCAATTTTGCGTAAGGGGCATTATCAAGCTTTCTCAACCCCTCCTAAACTTAAAACATGATCTAAATGGGTCATTTTGAGTATAAAAAGGGTTTTAATCCAATTCCTAAGCCTTTCTAAGTTCTGGGAAAAAAGACTAGGGCTAAAGAGAAGAAAAGAGGAGCATGAATTCGAGAAGTTTGAGGATAGTTCTTCGAGGATTGATTGTCAACAGCTGCATACCAGCTATGTAAGGCCAAACTAAAGCATAGAATTGTTCTTCCATGTGCCCCATTGATGGTAATAGATGGGTTGATAGTCCTATGAGTCTACATACATGATTCATGAATATTTTCTTGAAAATTATATATATTACATGTATTTTCATATGTTGATAATCATCATAAACTTGATTTCCTAAATTAAATACTTTTCATGAGTTATTATATAGCCCTATATGTTATCTTGTCAAAGCATGCATGACTGAACGTAGGGATGAAGTCTAGAGCATTGACTTGAGTATGTTTATTGTAAATGTGATATGAGTATGATTTTGAGTTTATAGAGCTTGATGATACCATGATTATTCATAATTGAATTCTTGAAGCTTCATAGACTAGAGTTGAGTTATTGATGTTGAGATTGTATTGAGCTAGTTTCTTTCCTACTAGCCTATTTTTTGATATGATATTTGAGACTTGGATTGCCCATTATTATCTTTAGTCTTTCGCTGATTGATTATTTGTTGAATGAATGAATGTGATAAAGCCACGTGGTTTGTCTTGGGGACTAGCAATAATCTCTGAATGTGTCATGACCCAAGCCTAGGGCCTAGACGTGACACAGCGAGTGGGGAACCCGAGGGGACCCCAAATAATTCTCTTAGCATATCATTCACAAATCATTAATTATGGAAGCAAAATAAGTATTAAAAAGATATAATTATAAAGAGAAGCGGGACTAAGGGAAGTCTTTGACATTCATAAAAGCATAAAAGAGTCGAGCTCATAGCATAAACATATATTTTATTCAACAACACCTCTAACTTAGAATGGAGCGGGGGCCAAGACACTTCATAGGCTTAGCCTCATGATAACAAGCATTCAATATAAAGAAGTCTCAACATACCGAGAGTAACTTAGATATTTTCCTTGAAATTGAGGACTCACCAATGCTTTCTCTGAAGTACCAAACTAGCCACATGGAGCAGGATGATCAAAGGGATCTCTGATTCCTACATGGTAACATCATGTAGTGATAGAGTATGTGTTAGTACGTTTGAGTATACTCTGTATGTGGGGTGCAATACAACAAAGAAATAATCCAATATATTCAAAATGCATAATCATAGTCAATAGATATATAATCTCAATATGGCATGTATGATCAATGCTTGAAATAAAACATGCTTGTAAATCATCAACTTGCATAATATATCATACATATGTGGGAATCGACCTCAACCGACATATACCAAGCAGCTACAACTTGGAATCCAATGGCTAACACCCCCTTGATTCAAGTGACCAAGCATGACATCCCCCGGTGAAGTGTGGTTTACTTGCTAAGGCAAACCAAACATGATAACATGAACTAGATGGATCCACTAGTATAGAAAGGGTTATAATCATAAGCCAATGATGGTGCATAGTTTAGAGACTAAAGACTATATAAGGACCATTTGAGTCGATTATAACACCCCACACCTTACAGTATTGGCACAATGAAATTGAAACATGACATGGTTTGGTCAAATTGATGCTAAACTTTAAAAGTTCTTGAAACTCGCGTTAATGGGCTATATGGGCGTCTAACGCTTAAGCGGGTCGAGTGTATACGTGTTTTGTGTCAAATTGACAAGATTACGACCTTAAAATGAAGTAAGAGAATTGAGGTGCTTGTAGGACTTAGAAGCTAGCAGGTGAGTCACCTACTTGCTTAGCTTAATTTGCTAGCTAAACGGAGACGAGGCTCGACATCGAATTTGTCCAAACTCAATTAAGAATAAAGTTCGTGTTAAAGGTGTAACTTTGGCCCACTTTTCAGCATCATAAATGGCCTATATTTTGATCCCAAGAAGTATAATAGAAAGGGCCCAAAGAAATCATAATACACTTAGCAAATTGGGCCCAAAACTAAGTGAAAGTTGGAAAATAGGCAGCCCAAGGCCATCAAGTTGGTGCTCCAGAAAGGCCCAAATTTGAGGGCCAAGTTGGTGGATAAGCAATTTGATAATATGTGGTATATGATGGTCAAAATGTCAAGGGAAGGTCGTCCAAAGACCTCTTTATAAAGAGCTCTAAAGCAACTCCACAATTCACTCTCAACTTGACCTAAAAAAAATCAGATTTGCTCTCTAAAGTTCCTCTCAACTTTTCTCAACTTTGTGAAGTAGCCAATGACTCTTTTAGGGTTCTCAAGGAGCCTATAAACCTTGAAGAGTAAGTTCATTAATTATAGTTGTGTATTTAGTATAGTTTCATCTTGAAAAACAAGAAAGAGATGCTAGTTGCGCTTGCTGAAATTGTTGGACAGATTCTGTGCAGAAGATTGTTGCACCTTTTCCTTTTGTTTTGGTGATTTCTCTATGGTTTGTAAGTTGTATTATGAAGAGAACTTGGTGTTATTAACATGGTTTGAGTTTTAAACATCACCCTAAGGTTTCTTCCCTGATTTTGGTTTCATTTAACAAGTGCGTTTTATCGTGTATCTTAAGCGTTATGTTGATTGGAATTTGTGGACTGTTGGATAGAAGGATATTGCCTCACGTCCTTCAGGATTTGTTGAGTGATGTTATAAGACTGATGTAGATCTGTTTATATATGTAATGCTGCTGTAACAGTTTGGTTAGAGTTGGAATACTTTTGGAGTTTTCAACATCGAAATGTAGCGAAGGAAGGTAACGTTATGCTGTCCATTTTTAGATTGTGTGGAGTTGTGATGTGTTGTGCTTTATGGGCTGTTGTAAGGATTTTATGGTATTAAAACAGGATGGGCATGATCTGTGTGTGTGAATGTGTGTTATAAATTACGATTAGGGGCGGAAAGGTTAAAGGAATACGCTTGGGTTTATAAATACCCGATTGCTGCCGATGTGTTGTTTTGTTATGTAATTGGGCTGCCAAGATGTGTCTATTGAATGCTAATGCTAGTTTTATCCCTTACTATGTTGTAGATATATATTTGTATGAATGGAAGTTTATCCTAAGATAATAACAAGGTCCGATGATGAGGTATGTAAGGTTACTTGATTTCGTAATACTTGGCATGAAACATAGATCCTTCCTTTGCGCATAAAGGCACTCACCAACTCCGACGCAACTATTAACCATGTCTCCACTCTTTTACATGTTCATATGATTCCATACATAGTCATCTTCAAACCTGCATACATGCTTTGACACCAAGTTATATGAGTTCCTGCTACAAGATAAAGTTCATAAGTTGTTCCATTTCATACGTATTTCATTATTTGTGTAATATACTCTTTTCATTGTCATATTATATTGTGTGATTATACACATGTCACATGGTACATAAACAGTCCTACAGCTCCAATATTATGGCCATCGAAAGAAGCATCTCGAAGGTAATTGAAAGATAAAGTATACAGTTTTTGATAGGTGGTAGCCCGAGGGGTGGAGATAGCACCTAGCCAGGGACGATCCTATCAATGGGGGGTAGCTCGAGGGATTGAGTATAACCTCGTCAGGGACGAACATGATACAGTTTCACCACTGATCAGTTGGTCATTTGTATTACAGTTGTGCACAGAATTTTATAGTAAAGGTAAAGTAATATAAAGAACATAAAGTACATGATCCCACAAAACAATTAAAGGTGGTCTCTTATGTTGCACCAGTGTACAGTTTCATTTAAATTGTTACTTCATATGGAGTGTTTCTTGCCTTACATACTCAGTACATTATCTCGTACTAACGTCCCTAACGAGGGACCTGCATTTCATGCTGCTGGTACAGGTGTTAGTAAATCTCCCCAGTAGAAGTACAGGATATTCAGCTGCTATCACCAAGCTCCAGGTTGCTTCGGGGGTTTGTACATATCTAGAGCTTACACATTTTTATCGCACATTTTGTTGAGCGAGGCCTGTCCTGACCCTTATCAAATGTTTTTCTTTATTTAGATGCTTTGTAGACTATGTAAAGAAAAGTGTAGTCATGTCTCGTACTTTAGACAGCGTGGCCCCAATGGCCTGGTCATATGCATTTTCTTTTGGCTTGTTATCACTGTTTATCTGCATAAAGGCCTGTTAAAGGTACAAATCCCTTATAATATGTATAGAAAGTGCATAGTTACCAGTTGGTTCTCCCGAGCCTTATTGGCAACGGGTGGCAGTCCGCCCTAACGGGAATTTGGGGCGTGACAGAAGTGGTATCAGAGCGGGTCATCCTGGGGAGTCTACAAAGCCATGTCTAGAATCTTGTTTATTGAAGTGTTGTGCACCACATTTATAAGCAGAAGGCTAATTGGCATTTAGGAGTTGTTACTTTTTTTCTATTCTTTAGATCGTGCCACAAGGTCAAGTGTAATAGGTGAATTATGTCTAATTCTAAATTGTTTTGTACAATAAGTATGTAAGAAATAAGGCAGAATAAAGGTAAAGAGAAGGGAGTAGAAGTGGTGGTTGGTATACCCAGCCAGGTGAGGCAACGAAATGAGGTTCAAGAGGAGTCTTTATCATAGACATCTCCAACTCCTCCAGTTCCTGATGAACCCAAGAAAAGTGAAATTCCCCCAGAACCACCTATCGATGCTATAGTGCAGGATTTGAGAAATGCAGTCCAACTATTAACCCGTATAGTTGCTGGTCAAGGTCAAAGGCAGGAAGGTCCAGTTATGGGTACAAGTGGTATAAATAGGGCTGCGGGCACAAGGATACGTGATTTTCTTATTTTGGACCCTCCATCCTTCACTAGGTCAGATCCTAATAAAGACCCCCAGGACTTTATTGATCAGATTCAGCATACCTTAGATGTTATGCATGTGAGTGGTACAAAAGCTGTCGAGTTGGTGATGTATAGGCTGAAGGGTGTGGCTATATTATGGTATGAAGCTTGGAAGCAATCTAAGGGTATAGATGCACCTCCAACCACCTGGAAAGAATTCAAAGAGGCATTTCTTGACCATTACTTGCCATTGGAGATCCGAGAAGCCCGTTCAGATCAATTCCTGAACCTTCTCCAGGGGAATATAAGTGTGAGGGAGTATAGCCTACAATTTAATTCGCTGTCCAGGTATGCTCCTAATGTAGTTGCTACAATGGCAGATAGAGTTCATCGGTATGTACGTCGATTGGATATGTGTCTAGTTAGAGATTGCACTATTGCTTCCATGAATAAAGATATGGACATAGCACAAATGTAATCTTTCGCACAAAAATTGTAGGATCAGAGGCAGAGGAGAAGGACACAAGAATCGGAAAAAGGGCAGGCCAAGAGGGCCAGGTCTACAGGGTAGTTTATCCCGTCCCAAGGTGAGCTTAGGCCTCGGTTTTCTAATAGACCTCCTAGGCCATCATCCTCCTACTCTGTAGCCAGTGCTCCACCCCAATTTCAGGGATCTCAAGGTAATCAGTCTGGTCAACGCGGTGAAGGGCAAGGTTCCCATACAATGGGTTATTCGGTAGGCCAACCAATGACTCCCAGGAAACCTTGTAGGCAGTGTGGAAGAAATCATCTGGGTATATGTCATGCTGGGACAGATGTTTATTATTGGTGCGGTGTGTTGGGGCACATAATAAGAGACTGTCCGAGGAGACGTATAGGTGGTGTGGCACAATCTACTATGTCAACTGTTGTATCATCATCATTAGTTCCTCCAGCAGGTAGGCGTCAGAAAGCACCTATGGGTCGTGGTAGAGGTGTTAGAGGGCCAGCTAGCTCTAGCGGAGCCCGGGATCGCACGTATGCACTGGGGAGTCAGCAAAATTTGGAAGCTTCACCTGATGTGGTCACAGGTAGGTTGTCCTTATTTTCATATAACGTATATGCAGTAATAGACCCTGGTTCTACACTATCATACATCACTCTACTAGTTGCTAGGAAGCTTGAGAGAACACCCAAATTGTTGAACAAACCATTTGAAGTGTCTACACCAACTGATGAATCTATTATGGCTAGAAAGGTTTATTATGATTGTGTAGTAATAGTTTGTGACCGTGATACGTTGGCTGACTTAATTGAGTGAGACATGGTGGAATTTGATGTTATTATGGGTATGGATTGGTTAGCTTCATGTTATGCCACCGTAGATTGTCGAACTAAGAGAGTGTACTTCCACTTTTCAAATGAGGTAGTTCTTGAGTGGGAAGGAAATGTTGGGGGCACCAAATGGGAAGTTTATCTCTTAATTTAAGGAAAGAAAGATGATATCTAAGGGATATATATTTCATTTAGTTAGAGTAAGGGATATGGAGGCAGAATCGCCAACTCTTCAGTCAGTTCCAGTAGTGAATGAATTTGTCGATGTGTTTCCTGAAGAACTTCCAGGTTTACCTCCTGAACGAGAAATAGATTTTTGTATTGACTTACTTCCAGGCACTCAACCTATTTCTATCCCTCCGTATAGAATGGCCCCAGAAGAATTGCGTGATTTAAAAGAGTAGTTAAAAGACATATTAGAGAAGGGTTTCATAAGACCTAGTATGTCCCCCTGGGGTGCACGAGTGTTATTTGTACAAAAAGGACGGCACCTTGAGAATGTGTATCGATTATCGACAATTGAATAAGGTGACAATTAAGAATAAATCCCCCCTCCCTAGGATTGATGATTTATTTGACCACTTACAGGGTGCCAAATGCTTTTCAAAGATTGATTTGAGATAAGGTTATCACCAAAGTAAGGGTGAAGGAGTAGGATATACCCAAAACAACTTTCAAAACACGCTATAGTCATTTTGAATTTCTTGTTATGTCATTTGGGTTAACGAATGCACCAGCTGTTTTTATGGATCTGATGAACAGGGTATTCCAGCCATTCTTGGATGTGTTTGTAATAGTGTTTATAGATTACATTTTGGTATATTCAAGATCAGAAGAGGACCACGCATATCACTTGCGACAGGTGTTACAGGTTCTTCATGATCGACAGTTGTTTGCCAAGTTTTCTAAATGTGAATTTTCGCTAAAATTAGAGGCATTCTTGGGTCATATTGTGTCTGATGAGGGAATAAGGGTTGATTCACAAAAGATAGAGGTTGTAAAAGATTGGCCAAGACCAACAACACCCACGAAAATTCGGAGCTTCCTAGGCTTGGCAGGTTATTACAGGAGATTTGTTGAAGGATTTTCTTCTATTTTTGTATTAGAGCGGGCCGTCCAAGGGAGTTTAGAAAGCCGTGTCTATGTAGAGTCTTCTTTATCGATGTGTTGTACACCACATTTATAAGCAGGAGGCTAATTGGCATTTAGGAGTTGTTACTTTATTTCCTTTCTTTAGATCATTCCATAAAGTCAAGTGTAATAGGTGCATTATGTCTAATTCTAAATTGTTTTGTACAGCAAGTATGCTTGAAACAAGGCAAAATAAAGGTAAAGGGAAGGGAATAGAAGTGGTGGTTGGTGTACCCGGCCAGGTGAGGCAACGAAATGAGGTTCGAGAGGAGTCTTTATCACAGACATCTCCAACTCCTCCAGTTCCTGATGAACCCGAGAATAGTAAAATTCCCATAGAACCACCTATATTGCTATAGTGCAGGTTCTGAGAAATGTAGTCCAACTATTGACTCGTATATTTGCTGGTCAAGGTCAAAGGCAGGAAGGTCCAGTTACGAGTATAGGTGGTACAAATAGGGCCGCGGCCACAAGGATACGTGATTTTCTTAATTTGGGCCCTCCATCCTTCACTGGGTCAGATCCTAATGAAGATCCCCAGGACTTTATTGATAAGATTCAGCGTACTTTAGATATTATGCACGTGAGTGGTACAGAAGTTGTCGAGTTGGCAACATATAGGATGAAGGGTGTGGCTATATTATGATATGAAGCTTGGAAGCAATCTAAGGGTATAGATGCACCTCCAACCACCTGGAAAGAATTTAATGAGGCATTTATTAATCATTACTTTCTATTAGAGATCCGAGAGGCCCGTGCAGATCAATTCCTGAACCTCTCATAGGGGAATATGAGTGTGAGGGAGTATAGCCTCCAATTTAATTCGCTGTCCAGGTATGCTCCTAATGTAGTTGTTACAAAGGCTGATAGAGTTCATCTGTATGTAGATAGATTGGATACGTATCTCGTCAGAGACTGCACTATTGCTTCCTTGAATAAAGATATGGACATAGCAAGAATGCAGGCTTTCGCATAAAAATTGGAGGATCAGAGGCAGAGGAGAAGGACACAAGAATTGAAAAAAGGGCAGGCCAAGAGGGCCAGGCCTACAGGGCAGTTTATCCCATCCCAAGGTGAGCTTAGGCCTAGGTTTTCTAATAGACCACCTAGGCCATCATCCTCCTTCTCTGCAGCTAGTGCTCCACCCCAATTTCAGGGGTCTCGAGGTAATCAGTCTGGTCAACGCGGTGAAGGGCAAGGTTCCCGTACAATGGGTTATTCGGCAGGCCAACCAATGACTCCCAGGCAACCTTGTAGGCAGTTTGGAAGAAATCATCTGGGTATATGTCATGCTGGGATAGATGTTTGTTATTGGTGCGGTGTGTCGGGGCACATAATAAGAGACTACTCGAGGAGACGTATGGGTGGTATGGCACAATCTACTAGGTCAACTGTTGCATCATCATCATCAATTCCTCTAGTAGGTAGGGGTTAGCAAGCACTTATGGGTCGTGGTAGAGGTGTTAGAGGGCTAGCTAGCTCTGGCGGAGCCAAGAATAACACGTATGCACTGGGGAGTCGGCATAATTTGGGAGCTTCACCTGATGTGGTCACAGGTACATTGTCCATCTTTTCACATGACATATAGGGATTAATTGACCCTGGTTCTACACTATCACATCACTCCACTAGTTGCTGGGAAGCTTGAGAGAACTCCCAAATTGTTGAACAAACCATTTGAAGTGTCTACACCAACTGGTGAATCTATTATGGCTAGAAGGGTTTATTATGATTGTGTAGTAACTTTTTGTGACCGTTATACATTGGCTGACTTAATTGAGCTAGACATGGTGGAATTTGATGTTATTATGTGTATGGATTGGTTAGTTTCTTATTATGCCACCGTAGATTGCCGAACTAAGAGAGTGTACTTCCACTTTCCAAATGAGGTAGTTCTTGAGTGGTAAGGCAATGTCGGGGCACCAAATGGGAAGTTTATCTCTTACTTTAAGGCAAGAAAGATGATATCTAAGGGTATATATGTCATTTATTTAGAGTAAGGGATATGGAGGCAGAATCAACAATTATTCAGTCAGTTCCAGTAGTGAATGAATTTGTTGATGTGTTTCCTGAAGAACTTCCAGGTTTACCTCCTGAACGAGAAATAGATTTTGGTATTGACTTACTTCCAGGCACTCAACCTATTTCTATCCCTCCGTATAGAATGGCCTCGGCAGAATTGCGTGAATTAAAAGAGCAGTTAAAAGACTTATTGGAGAAGGGTTTCGTAAGACCTACTGTGTCGCCCTGGGATGCACTAGTGTTATTTATGCGCAAAAAGGACTACACCTTGAGAATGTGTATCGATTATCGACAATTGAATAAGGTGAGAATTAAGAATAAATACCCCCTCCCCAGGATTGATGATTTATTTGACCAGTTACAGGGTGACAAATGCTTTTCAAAGATTGATTTGAGATAAGGTTATCACCAAGTAAGGGTGAAGGAGCATGATATACCCAAAACGGCTTTCAGAACACGCTATGGTCATTTTGAATTTCTTGTTATGTCATTTGGGCTAATAAATGCACTAGCTGTTTTTATTGATCTAGATCTGATGAATAGGGTATTCAAGCCATTCTTGGATGTATTTGTAATAATGTTTATAGATGACATTTTGGTATATTCAAGATCAGAAGAGGACCACGCAGATCACTTGCGACAGGATTTATAGGTTCTTTGTGATTGACAGTTGTATGCCAAGTTTTCTAAATGTGAATTTTGGCTAAAATTAGTGGCATTCTTGGGTCATATTGTGTCTGATGAGGGAATAAGGGTTGATTCACAAAAGATAGAGGCTGTAAAAGATTGGCCAAGACCAACAACACCCACAGAAGTTCGGGGTTTCCTAGGCTTGGCAGGTTATTACAGGAGGTTTGTTGAAGAGTTTTCTTTTGTTTCTGCACCTCTAACAAAGCTGACACATAAGTCAACCAAGTTCCAATGGTACGGTGCGTGTGAAAGGAGCTTCCAGGAGCTGAAAAATAAGCTAACTTCTGCACCTGTGCTAGTACTTCCAAAAGGCATTGAGGGGTATGCAGTGTATTGCTATGCTTCAGGAGTTGGCTTAGTGCGTGTACTGACACAACATGGTAAGGTAATTGCTTATGCATCCAGACAACTACAACCACATGAGAAAAATTACCCAACACACAATCTTGAGCTGGAAGCGGTTGTGTTTGCTCAAAAAATATGGCGCCACTATTTGTATGGTGTTCACGTTGATATATATATATATATATACTGATCATAAGAGCTTGCAGTACATCTTTAAGAAAAAAAGACCTAAACTTAAGACAGAGGAGATGGCTAGAGTTAATAATGGATTACGACGTTGATATACTGTACCATCCAGGAAAAGCAAATGTGGTAGCCGATGCCCTGAGTCATAAGGCAATCATGAATACTGGTGATCCAGCTGTGATGAGTCAAGAAATGACCAAGGATCTACTTCATCAAAAAAAAGGGTTATTGTGTATAATGTTGTGGAGTTTTCGTTGGTAATAGAGGTGAAAGAAAAACAGTTTGAGGATCCAGTTCTACGACAACTTAAGGAAAAGGTGAGTCAGGGTACAACAAAGGGATTTAATCTTACACAAAATGGAGTACTATACTGCCAGAATAGATTGCATGTACCTGATACTAATGGCTTAAGAAAGAGGATAATGGAAGAAGCTCATTATTCCTGATATTCCATCCATCCAGGATCAACTAAGATATACCATGACCTAAAGGGAATATTTTGGTGGGGAGGCATGAAAAAGCACCTTGCAGAATTTGTGGCTCAATGTCCAAACTGCCAACAAGTGAAAGTAGAACACCAAAAGCCAGGAGGGTATATGCAATATATAGAACTTCTAACATGGAAGTGAGATATGATTAATATGGATTTTGTTACAGGTTTGCCTCGCTCAACTCAGAAGTTTGACTCCATATGGGTAATAGTTGACAGACTCACAAAGTCAGCACACGTCTTGCCAGTTAGGAGTGATTATACAACTGAAGAATATGCCAAACTATACCTAAAAGAGATAGTCACGTTTCACGGAGTCCCAATCTCCATTATTTCTGATCGAGGAGCTCAATTCACTGCAAAGTTTTGGAAGTCCTTCCAAAGAAGTCTAGGGACACAAGTGAATTTGAGTACAACTTTCCACCCCTAAACAGATGGTCAAGTAGAAGGCACCATTCAGACACTTGAAGTTATGTTTCGAGCTTATGCATTAGATTTTAAAGGTAGTTGGGTGGACCATTTGCCACTTATTGAGTTTGCCTATAACAACAGCTACCACGTGAGTATTAAGATGGCACCTTATGAAACCTTGTATGGAAGAAAATGTAGATCACCAATTTGATGGTTTGACGTAGGTGAAACCACCTTACTTGGGCCAGATCTAGTACAACAAACCATGGAAAAAGTTAAGGTAATACAACAGCGACTAGAAACAGCCCAAACTCGTCAAAAATATATGCAGATGCCAGGAGAAGAGGATTGGAATTTTCAACAGGTGATTGGGTATTTTTAAACGTGTCTCCTATGAAAGGGGTTATGAGATTTGGTAAGAAGGGAAAACTGAGCCCACGTTACATAGGGCCATATAAGATTATTAAAAGGTTCGGACACGTATGAACTAGAGCTATCCCAAGAGCTTTCAATGGTTCATCCAGTTTTTCATGTCTCAATGCTTCAAAAGTGCATAGGTGATCCATCCCGTATCACTCCTATTGAGGATGTACAGGTTACAGAAGATCTCATCTATGAAGAGGTACCTGTTTCTATTCTAGATCGTCAAGTTAAAAAGCTAAGGAATAAAGAAATAACTTCAGTTAAAGTACTTTGGAGGAACCATCAAGCAGAAGAAGTAACATGGGAGGCTGAGGATGTAATGAAATCGAAATATCCTCACTTATTTAAAGATAAAGAGGAAGTTCAACATACAGAATTCGGATACTAATTGGTACGTGTTATTGAATACTTAATGTGTTGTCAAAGTTTGTGTAAGTAAAGGTTTAAACTTGGCTAAGCTATCTAAGTGTGCTAACATTCGAGGATGAATGTTCCTAAGGGGGAAGGATGTAACACCCCACACCTTATAGTATTGGCAAAATGCAAATGAAACATGACATGGTTTGGTCAAATAGACGCTAAACTTTAAAAGGTCTTGAATCTTGCGTTAATGGGATATATGGGCGTCTAACGCTTAAGAGGGTCGAATGTATACATGTTTTATGTCGAATTGAGGAGATTACAGCCTTAAAATGAAGTAAGAGAATTGAGGTGCTTGTAGGACTTAGAAGCTAGCAGGTGAGTCACCTGATTGCTTAGCTTAAATTTGCTAGCTAAATGGAGATGAGGCTCGATGTCGAATTTGTCCAAACTCAATTAAGAATAAAGTCCGTGTTAAGGGTTTAACTTTGCCCCACGTTTTAGCATCATAAATGGGCTAAATTTTCATCCCAAGAAGTATAATAAAAAGGGCCTAAAGACATTACAATACACAGCAAATTGGGCCCAAAACTAAGTAAGTGAAAGTTGGAAAATAGGCAGCCCAAGTCCATCAAGTTGGTGCTCCAAAAAGGCCCAAGTTTGAGGGCGAAGCTGGTGGATAAGCAATTTGATAATATGTGGTATATGATGGTCCAAATATCAAGGGAAGGTCAGCCAAATACCTCTTTGTAGGATAACTTGATGAAGATTGGAAATGAAGACTTGAGGCTTGGGTGAAATCCTTAAGGTTTGGAAAGGTTTTTGGCACTTGAATTTTGAGAGAAATATCAGTCTAAGTATTTGAATGAGTATTGGAAAATGTCTTGTATGATATAAAGATAAAATATGGCTAACTATAGATATTTTCACATATGGGAAGACTTAGGTCCAAGACCAAAAGCCTTGGAACAGAACACAAAAACTGGACAATTTTAACACACTGGCGCATCGCGCCTGGGGTGCGATTATTCTCTGGAAATTTCAAATGTTGAAAATCAAAATTGTGAGTCGTTTTGTCTAAAATCGTGATTAGACCCATTTCCCACTCAATTTGAACCCCTAATCAAGAATATGAAGTCAGATTTTCAAAATAATGCACAGATTTTAAGATATATGGAAATTATGATTTCGGACATTTTCGAGGCATATTTTTGGGCACTTTTTGGGGTTGTTACAAGTGTGTTGATGTGCTGCCAAAATACAACACTTTTGATGATTAAAATTTAAAATTTTGTGTATTCTCAATTCGATGTTGGTTTTATGTGTTTTTGTATTTATATTTGCAGGATTATAGGTTGGTCTTGATTTTGGGGAAAAGTGAAGAAGTTGTTGATTTTTGTTATTATAAGAGACCCTTTACGGGCCATAGATCATTCTACAGGCCGTAGGATGGTTTCGTGAACAATTCTAGTGTAATTTTATTTCCTTTTTGTCTGAAACCTTGGCATATATCTAAACTGTACCCCTCCCGCAGAGAGCTGATGAAAAAGAAAAAAACAAAAAGATGATTTTTGTTTTTTAACAGTTTGGAGAATGGAAATTGAACTTCCCTTTGGTTCTCCCCGAAAGCATTCCTTTTTTGAGCCAATTTTCAAAGAACTCGAAAAAATTACAAAATTCAAAAAGAAATATTTTAGAACTCTGAAAATTTTAAAAAGAAAAAGAAAATTAATTAGAAGAGTTTCCAAAGAAGCCAAAAATGGCTTATCAAAAGTATTGGATTCCTAAAAAAAATAAAAAAAGAACTTTCAAAAGTTGGCATGTTGAATCATATACATAATATGATGGGTTGGTTTAGATTGATCCTAACCGAATGATGATGAATTACTTCTATTTTATAGAATATTCAATTCAAAGATAAAATATCAAATCACAAATTTGCGTGATGGGGCTGTTTTTTGAATTTTATTCTACGAACATGCAGATGAGCTTTAAAAGGTCTTACGAGTTGCAGAAAATTATTTGTACCCTAAGGATCAGAGATTGGACTCTCTGAAATATCATCAGACGACACTCCCTTTACGACTCATAAACCACATTATGAGTCGTAAAGGGTATCGTTGAGTTGAAGTCCAAATTTGCAGGAGCTGAGTACGAGACCTCGATTGCGGGCTGTGGAAAGCAATACGACCCATAAACACCTTTTGTATGGCATGCCGACCAGTTCTCCTATTTTTTGAGGACTTATATTTTACTCACTATAAATTGGTTTGGTAGGTTACTTTTCATATGTTTTCGCCTAATACACTGGGAATGCAGTATTTAAAGAGAGAAAATTATGAGACCATCTTGGAGAGTCTTTGAGAGCACTTGCGTTTGAATTTCATCTTTAAGGTTGTGATTTTTCTTGAAGTTGGATTTGCTTGTTCTTAGTTCTATTGTGTAAGTGTTAAATTATGTTTTCTCAATCCATAATTCTTGCATCTATATAGAGCATAAGTACCTAAATCAACAACTAGGGTTGTGGGAACCATGAAGAACTAACAAAGTAAAACCGGATAATTCATGATTCTTGGAAGGTGTATATGCATGTATTGATTAACTCTCTTCGTTTTACATATTTTCTAGTGGTGGCCAACATTAGAACTCGCCTAGTGTTATTGAGTGGATTAAGGTAGTAATGAATAGGAAAGGAGATAAATTAACAGAATTTGATTGATGTGTTCTCGTCTAATCAACTAAATTGGGCCAAAGGGAGGTTGTACTGGGACTAACTGGGAAGGGTTAGTAATGCACACTATGTAGATAGGCCAAGTCGCATAGTGAAAGTCACCTCTCACCTTTGACCAATGGGCTTGGTGAATATAACTTACTGTCCTGCATATTATACACTAGATAAGAATTAGGTTATCTGGTAATACTGAGTTGGTGAACCATGGGGAACATAATATCCTAGTTTCTGTCCTTATTAACTTTCTTTTGTGATTGTTAGTTTATTTATATTTCTCATTGATTATTGCAAACCTCCCTCCCCCTTTTTTCAGGGAAGTAAGTTGGTTAACCATTCGAATTGCAATCATTGAATTCACTGTAGTCTATGTGTTCCCTGTGGTTAATCATTGCATAATCAAAACCTTTCATAACCTATCGTGCAAACGTGGGAATAATACCATAATTGATAATAAGACCATGTGGACTATTACATGAAATTCTGATGTCTCTACACCGAGAGAAAGAGGAGTCTACTTTACTAAGGTAGACTTGATCCTCACCCTATAGGTTCTATTCTTGCACGATAAGAATCACATGAACATAAAGAACCCATCCTTTAGGCTTTATCCTATCATGGGTAGTATCACACGAGCAAAATGTTGTATGGATCCATTAGCTAGCCTTATAGGCACATAATTATAAACCTACAATTGCATGTAGTTATAAGACTTGAGGATTTATATAAGGACCCTTGGAGATAGTCCCCTTCACATAAGCTCATTTAGTGCTAAGTCATATCCCACGAAATACTTAATTATGCATATTCATAACCTTAAATATAATTCTGACTTCATTAAAATCATACTTTCATAGTTTTTAAAACAGATTTCATAATTTCTTGTGAACATATCAAATTATTAGAATAGTCCATCAACATAATTTTGCATATAATATGGGTATACTCCTTATCTTACCATCATTCATCAACATTATACTCTTAAGCACCCTAATCATCATATCATCATCATCATATACCACAATTTAATAATGGACGTGATGACACTCGGCTTATCATACAAAGACAACTCAGCCCAAAATACAATTATATTGATAAAGTGCGAAAGGATAATAAAAATAAAAGTTTAATTGAGCATAATAAGTCAACTTCATTAAGAATTTACCTAAAACTTGGTTATCATGTGCATAATCCTCTAATGCATTACAATAGATTTAAAAGAAATCTACAAGCCTCAAATGATGTTTTCTTTAAAGTAGAACAAGATCATAAATAAAAGTAGGAGGTCCCACAGCTATGACAAATGGCTAACTAACTAATCTTCTTAGAATGTATCAGATAAGAAGAGAAGAGAGAGTATTACGAAGATCAAAGTGCATAACCTACTTAAATGAAGAAGCAAGGGGTGAACACCAACCACACGGAACCCAGAAAGCAAACTCCTAGATGCAAAGTCAAGTAATACAAAATACAGATGCTCATAACTCTCCAACTGAACCTCCACAACCACCTATATCAGATCAACCCAACCTAAAAGTTCACAATGTACATAGCATATAACATAGTAACACACCACTGAGTATCGATCGACAATATAAGGATCAAGTTCAACCTTCACAAGTTCCATAAGAAAACACACTCATATGTTCATAAATGATAATGATGTGTAATGCAATGCAACACAATGTCAAGTATAATAATACATGTCTGACCTAGTGATATACACCCACTGTCTCTCAGTCAGGGACCTATGTAGGATTTCTAGTCCGTGCAGCTGTTGTGGCATGTGACACGACCCTCGAATCAAAGTATTCATTGTGATATGCGACACAATCCTCGAGTTATAATATTCACCGTGGTGTGTGAAATGACCCTTAATTATAATGTCCATCCTAGCATGTGTTATGATCCTTGAATTGTAATACGCATCGCAGCATGCGACATGTTCCTCAAAATGGTACATCTTTCTTAATTCTCATATTTCCCCAGTTCACATAACCTTTGTCACAATCTTATTTCAAAATCTATGTAAATAGGCATGTTCACACAAATAATAAGGAGATGACTATTTTCCAAACAGTACACAATTCACAAAAACACAATTATAACCACATCAACCATAAACAAATAAAAATTTTCAAATCATTTTCGACATATCACACATTAATATATAAGCAAGTTGCTCTTTATTACCCCATTTTCATTATTAGGATTATTCAACAAGAACAAGTCGACCCATTATCAAGTCTTATTACTCTCAAATACAAACAACAAGGAAATAAGCATATCTATACACTTAACAAGAGTCAAAAAATCCAGTTGCCTCAACTAATCAAACAATCACTTTAGAACTTGAACCTTTTGTAATGCTTTCAGATGACCAAAATATGTTCAAATACATAATTCACATAAGAATATGAATCCAATGACACTCATATTGCTATATATTTTTTGGCTAAAAAATTGGGTCAAAAAGTCAACCCTAGCCCTCGAATTTGTATATGAAGTTTTCTTTCAAATTATATTTACCCATAATAAAATAAACTTATATGCCAAATTTTTGCTAAAACGGGTTGTTATTCGACATAACTCATATTTTGTGATTCAATATAAATTATACACATTTTTATCCTAGAAGTCAATTCACAATCATGTAAAAGTGTAGCAGAAAGGGCAAGAATAATTACCTTGATGATTTAGGATGAAAATCCTAATTTTTCTTCTCATCTTTTCCTTTCTTTTTCTTCCCACATCTTTTTATTTTTTTCTTCGTGTGTTTTTTTCCCTATTAGTGTCTGACGCAACTTCTTTCTTTTGTGTTCCTTGATTTTGGGATTTTAGCCCTTTCTTCTATTATTATTTTTTTCTTTGTTTTTTTGGTTTCATATGTTTATTATTTTATTTATTGTTTTCCTTTTTTAAAAAAATTAAATGAAAATTAAAAGTAACAAATTTCACTAATTTTATTTTAATAAATATGAAAAAAGTGATATAGAATATTAAATAAATTATCAATTAAATTAATTATCTAAAATTAACCATCAACTAAATAAATGTAATCACCGAGCAGTTCGAAATTTTTAATTAAAATTTATAAAAATGATCTTTTATGAAAGAGAGAGGATTTATTTTTTAAATGGCCTAACTGGTCATTAAATTATCCACCACTAAAAGTCATGTTCGTTCTCGAACATAAAGAAGAAGGAAGAGGAAAAATCGACATTGTCAAAAGCCTAAGTTATGATCTTCCATAGTCAGTATTCATCTCTCCAAATAAGCTCCTCTTTAAGACCATTCCATCAAAATCAACTATTAAGAACTAAACTTTCGAATCAAACCTTGGTAGATTTACAAATCAGTAATGATTCTCAAGCCATAGGCTCACCCGTGAAAACAAGCTGAATAACAAGCCACTAGACCATAACTCAATAATTAAGAGAAATCTTTTCTCATATAACCATGATAAAATTGTTAAATCACTATCGACCATAGTCAAAAGCGAACCTAAACAAATCATCCCACATTCCTAATGCACAAATCATCATAGATCTTGTCAAAATTTCATTTATACAATCAATTTCTCACGAGCTTAAGTCATAAAATATGATCTTTATACATTGGATACTCATCATAGAAAATCAAAATTTTCTAACTTAATGAAGGAAACGATCAACTAATCACTTAGCAAGTGATAAATTCAAACATATAGAACCTCTAACAACACTATCAAAAATACAAAATTCATAGCAGTGGCTATAAACAACCCTTAAGAGCGATAGAGCTTGACTCAAAAGGTCCCACATTCAATCACATATAGCCTAAACATGACCTCAACAGTGAGATGTGTCTTAAGGCTATTGGACAATTAATACTATTCATGGTAGCTCTTCTATAAATTTTTATAATCAAGATGAAACTTGTAGAATTATTTAGAAACTTCAACGCTCCAAAGCGACATTAATTCTGTCATACCTAGAATGATCAAGTCTACAGAAGCATCCTACCTTATTAAGAGAAAATCACAGGAGCGATTCGTTTGATCCACCACAAAGGATCCATCCACAAAAGTGAAGACATGAGTTAGCATGGACAGAAAATCATTCTCTAAATCATGCTCATAACGAAGTAAGTAGTTGCATAAAAATGCACAAAACCAAGGTCGAATAACACAAATATAGTGTCGATATCAAATATTTTCATTCATCTAACTCCATCTCTTTAGATTTTAGCTACTTACAATCAACTAATCTAGTCTCCATTACAATCGTGTACACACTCGATTTATCAAATCCTATATACTTCTCATTGTACACCACTGAAGAAAAAACTCTTAATACTAAGAAAACATTGTGGCCACACCTGACATTAACCTTACTCTTAAGTCGTCACTAAAATCAAAGTCTTCTCTATAACATATTGTCATCTCCAAATATTTCAAACCATGGCTTCCTCTCATTACATTTAAACATTACATTAAAGATACATGTTGTAACACCCCACATTTAACATGTACTAATGCTATGTGAATGAATCATTATATGGGTTGTTCAAATTAGTATCAATTCTTGGAAGTGCTTGAATCTCATGTTAATGAGCGATATGTGCGTCTAATGCTTAAGGGAGTTGGGTGTATAGGTGTTTTGTGTTAGATTGAGGAGATTGTAGCCCTAAACAAAGTAAGAGAATTAAAGTGTTTGCATGACTTAATAATCTAGTAAGTGAGTCACCTACTTGCTTAGTTTAAATGTGCTAGCTCAACAGAGACGAGGTCCGACGTCGAATGTGCCCAAGTTCGATTATGAATAAAATCCATTTTAAGGGTGTAATTTTATCCCATATTTTAGCATCATAAATGGACCTTATTTTCAGTCCAAGAAGAAAGTAAGAAGGGTCCAAGTGTAACACAAACCACTTGGCTTTTTGGGCAAAAAACTAAGGAGAAAACTAAAAATTGGTAGCCAAGGTCCATCAGATTTGATGCCAGGCCCAATTTTGGGGAACCAGCTGCTGAATAATCAGCCTAAGTATATTAGGTATTAGTTGGTCAAGAGGTCAAAAGAAATTTGTCCAAGTAGCTATGTAAAAAATGGTCAAAATAGCTCCCACAATCATTTTCCACTTGGAACAAAAAAAACAAAAAAAACTTTACTCTCTATGTTTTCTCTCAATGTTTCTTGACCTTGAGTAGCAGCCAAAAGGATCTTTTAGGATTCTTAAGGAGGATCTCAACTTAGAATATAAATATGACATGTACATAAGAATGGTTGCAAGAAAATACGATTATAAGTGGCAAGATTGAAGGGATGCCTTTGGGGCGATAGTTATAAGCTTGTTGTCCGGATGTTAATTTCTATGATTTTGGACTGCGTAGAAGTATTGTATTACTGCTAATACTAGTCGTATTGTCTAATATGCAGTAGATAAATATTTGAGGGAAAAGCAGCCACTCTAAGGTAGTAACGAGGTCATACAACGAGGTATGTAAGCCTACTTGATTTCGTATCATTTGGCATGAAACATAGAGTCCTCCTTGGTAGATAAAGGTAGTTGCCAAATCTAACACAACTATTAACCCTGTTTCTATTTTTTTCACATGTTCATATGCTCCTGTGCATGATCACTTTCAAATCAGATATACACGTGAATACCAAGTTATATGAGTTCTTGTTGCTAAATAAAGTTCACGAGTTGTTTCAACTCATATGCATTTCATTATGTATGTAACATGCTCTCTTCATTATCATATTGTCTTGTATGATTTTATATATATCATATGTTATATATACATCCCTAAAGCTCCAATATTTTGACCACCAAAAGAATCATCTCAATAGCAATTAAAAGATAAAGTATATAGTTTTTGATGGGTGGTTGCCCTAGGGGTGGAAGCATCACCTAGCCAGGGATGATCCTATCACGGGTAGTAGCTCGAGGGGTTAAGGAAGAACCTAGCCAGGGATGATCCCGATACAGTTTACCATTGATCAGTTAGTCATTTATAGTACATGATGTGTACAGATTATACAGTAAATGTAAGGTAATATAAAGAACATAAAGTATACGATCCCAAAGTATATCGAAAGGTGGCCTCATATTTCACACCAGTGCATAGTTTCATTTGAAGGTTTTACTTCATAAACAGTATTCCATGCCTTACATACTAAGTATATTATCCAATACTGACGCCCCTTATGGGGGACCTACATTTCATGTTGTAGGTGCAGGTGCTAGTAGATCTCCCCAATAGAGTCCAGGACATCCAACTATTGTTACCAAGCTCCAGGTTGTTCCAGAGCTTTTTGTGTGTCTAAAGCTTATATATTTGTATTGTACAATTAATTGAGTCGGACCTATCCTGACCCTTATTCGATACTTTCTCTTATCTAGAGGCTTTGTAGACTATGTAAATTAAAGTCTGGTCATGTCTCGTACTTTCGACACCGTGGCCCTAGCGGCCTAGTCACATGCATTTTCTTTTAGCTGTATCACTGTTTACTTGCATAAAGGCATGTTAAATTATAGAAATCCATTATAAAATGTATAGAAAGTACATAAATATAGGTTGGTTCTCTCGAGCTTTATCAGCAACGAGTGCCGATCCGCCCTAACGGGACTTGGGGCATGACAGAAGTGGTATCAGAGTGGGTCATCCTAGGGAGTCTACAAAGCTGTGTCAATGTAGAGTCTTGTTTATCGATGTGTTGTGCACCACATTTATAAGCAGGAGGCTA
>JAOTQR010073077.1:0-13171 GCA_025774065.1 Solanum ossicruentum | reverse complement strand
GTGGGTTTAGTCAGTAAAACAGAGGAAACTCTGCCGAAATTTCGGTAGAATTTGGTAAACTAACTTTGGGATCTTCGAGGGATAAGTTTTGCTTAGTTGCCTAATCGGCACGGGTCACGGCCCCAGGGTAGGGTCGTGACAAAAATGCAGCAGTGGGAGTAATAGCGTGGGTGGTGTGTGGAGAAAGGTGAAGATTTACAACTCACAAATAGCTGCAGAAGGTGTTTCGAAGCGGTAGACGTTATGTAATCCGCATAAACAGTTGAAAAGGTGGAGATGGTGAAGGAGGATGCAGGGATGAATGGCTAGAACGCGTTAAAAAAGTGTGATCGAAGTAAACAGTTGGGAAAAGTGTGAGTGTGAGTCATATCTGATTTGCAGAATGAAGATGGTAGATGTTTCAGAGGAAAGAAGATAGTGGATAGTGTTTATATGGAGGCAAGTGGTGTCCGTTCGGGCGAAGGATTGAGAGGTGCAACGATCAGGAATAAGCTCTTGTTGATTTGGAAGAGGGTGGGGACACGTCATTTGGAAGAAGTTGTGTATACGCAATACGGCAAGGCTATAGAAGAAGTGTATGCGAGTTTTAGAGGGTAAAAAAGTAATTTGACATTGAAAATTTTAGGATTAATGCTTTTAAGGTAATACACATATATTTTTTTCATTATCACTCAAAAATTATTTTTCAGGCCTTTTGCAAAAAATTATTAGGTGAATTAAAAGTAGAAATTTGAAAATTTTTAAAAGCTTAAAAGCTCATAAATAAATTTTATGATTTGTTCAAAGATTGACAAATTGATGACTGAGATTTGCTGAGGATGACATTTTGAAGTTGTGTGATTTAAATTTCATTTTAAGATTTGACTCATTATGCATGGAGTTTAGTAGTTGAAATTATAGGAACAAAATTCAATTTTTGTGTTGTTTTATGTAATATTGTAAAAGTATGTATAACATTTTTTATTCTCTATTATACATTTTTATACAATGTTGATACACTGTCTATAATAAATATATAATATTGTATATTGTGTATAAAAAAAGTAGACTACTATAATCTAAAAATGTTCTCTTATTATATAAGAGTCATTTAGTGCTAAAGCAGGCACGAGATCACCGAGATGCCTGCTTCAACTATTTGATTTTACTATATTATTTTTATTAATTATTTCTTCACCTAATTTAACTATGAATCTATAGTATTATCACAATGAATTATCTTTTTCAAAAGACATGTGCCAATTATCATACCTACAACAATTGCTTGATTTTGATATTTCTTCAGCTGCTTCAACTAGAATGTACAATATTGTCCCTAATAAATAATTTTTTTAAAAGAAGCTGCCCATTGACGGGTTAATCTACTTTAGGTCTTTTATTTTACAATATTACCCCCAATAAATCATTTCTCTGGCTGCTTCAGCTACTAAAAATTTAAAGTATTTAAAAAATAAATAACAATTTTGAACTCTCAAAATTTTATATGTGCAACATAAATTGGAACAAAATAGTTGACATGTCACCCCGAGTCTACATCCTAAACGTAACTGGTACTCGAAAACCATTACTGGTCCCCAAGCGAACCCTTGGCATGACTGACTTACTCAACTGGAAACTTTAACGTGCATGCAGAAGCTTTACATGACGAACCTTTTAAAATATATAACAAAACTCAAGAGGCTCAATCATGTTTATTACAAAATCTGAAAATATTTCTTAATACATCAAAAATAATGCTTGATATGCCTGGATAAAAGACTAGACTGACTCACTAACTTTGTCCATGAAGCCTCTACTGTACTAAGATAGGTGTTGCAATAAGACCCATAACTACCTGATTGTAAAATAAAATATATAAACTAAACTAACTAGAGTCCTCTGAAAGCAAAGATGTCTCACTCATTGTCTCTGGAAAGCTGATGTACTGAATATTTATTGTCATGTGGATACTTGAATCTGTATCATAAAACGATGCAACGCCAAAGGCGTCAGTACGTGGAATGTACGCTATGTAACATGGCCAAAACGGAAACTCGGGGTAGGCAATACTTTTAAGGTAAATACAACATATCTCTGGAAAATATAACATATGCTGAAAGTATAATTGTAAAGTTAATTTGCTTTAGCTTGGGGAGTTTCTCTAACCAACAACCACCATTATGAGCTTCGTGGTGATACAACGTCTTGCCCATGCTGCCAAAGCAGTCCCGTACTTTGTCGGGGTAGGGGACGAAAAACTAGGGGAGTGGATCCATCCCAAAACTGGGCCATATCAGTGGCTAATGAGGAATGTACGTTGGTACAATCCTATCCTATACTGGCTACACAGTTTATGAGTTCAAGTGATTAATTCTACTCTCACTCATATCGGTGCTCAACACTACCCCAAAAATAACTTTTATACAGCTCATAACTTAAAGGATATGAATTCTCAAAATATCTTTAGTCTTTCGGGGACTTAGCCCATCTTAACTTTTCTGAAACTTTCTCATCTAGACTCTTTGGCTTGACTGAAACTAGTATCAACTCAAGTATTTTAAGACATACTGGGTTACTCATCGAAAATGCAAAAGCAGTTCTAAAAATGATTCTTAAACTTAACTCAAACTTGAAACTTTATGATTATTCATGAAACCCATGCAAAATTTTACAAAAGTTCATCCAGGGTTCTAAATCTTGATAACAATACCTCAAATTAATGGTAAAGAAATCAAGAATCATAATACTTATCAAGAATCTATACATATGAACAAAAATTTAATGAACTTCACAAAAATATATGAACTTTGATCTCAACTAGTACTTGAAAATTCTTGGATGAAACTAATGTATAATTTCTAAAATATCCGTAAAATAGTTTTTTTTGGTAGACCTTACATACCTGAGGAATTTGTTCTTGGAAGAATTGAAGAAAATTCTTGAAGCCTTAGCTTGCCTCTTGAATCTACGCTTCAGTTCTTGGAAAGCTGTTAACGTTAATAAGAGGAATTAGTACGTTCTAGGGATTAATTTGGGTAAAAACCAACTTGTTTAGTCTCAAGGAGGACAGGAAAAGTCGGAACTACCCTCTCTTAACTAAAAGAAGGAAAATCAGAAAAAAAAAATAACATGTTCACGTCGCGCCTAGGACACGCACATGTATAATTTTTGACGGAAAACTTAAAACGCGTTGAAAAATCATTTTAGTATGAAAATACACATAAAACACATCTGTCAAATGTGTTTTATGTGTAAAGTTTCTTAAATCGCTTTCCAATCGATTTTTCAATCCCGTTGAAAATTTTGAAAAAAATACAAGTGTTGGTCCGCAGGCGCATCGCGTCTTGGGCGCACACCAACACTGTTTTTGGATTAAATGATGAAAATTTATTTTTCGATTCGGCTGTTCTAAAATCGAATCGAGACTATTTTTCCACTCAGTTTTTCGCGCTGATCGCAAATTCGGTCTCAAATTTACAAATGGAACATGGGAAGATGCGTTATGCGCACAATTCCATTCTAGGTGTATTCGGTAATTTCACAGGTGTTACATGACATATATTATTTAAATAACATAAGATATGCTATAAGTTACAATAATTAACAATTTAAACATTTAAAATATATGCAAAGTAAATCTATCTGTATTATATAAATCGAAAAAAATAACATGTGTTGGGCCCATGCTAGCACGGGCTCCTGTGACTAGTAATTACATAAGTGTAATATTTTGTTATTGATATATATATATATATATATATATATATATATTCTTGAAACAATGCATAATAAAATAATTTTTTCTATAGAATAGAGTTCTCTTTTTGAAAAAAAGGTCTTTAATTGTTTTAGGGGGAGGATCTGCATGGAGGCCAAGGGGATTCACCTGAATCTCGTGCATCAGAAGATTACATTATATATATAAGGTCAAATTCTGTTTCAACGAGAGTATTTATTAAAATGGACTCCCTAAATACAAACAAAAAGTTTACTCAGTGTATAAGTGGGTTCAGGAACCTCTGGAATGTTTTGGGTTAGATTCGGTGCAAGAGTGTTTTCCTTCCTTTTTTTCCTTTGGAGGATCCAATAGCAAAGCTAAGAAAGGCTCAACATTTGGACTCAAAATTTCAATCCAATAAAAAAAAGAAAAATTACGTAATTGAGCAAATTTTTACTATTAAATAATAAAATTCAGCTGTAGTTTTATAATATTACTTGTTATAACTAAAGTTTAATAAGTTTGGCTATAATATTTTGCAGACTCCACAGTTGTTTGTATAAATCTTTTTATATTCTAATGGTATTTTTTCTCTCTCACGTATATACGAAAGTTGATTGCCTTTTCACAACCTTTCCGCAAATTCATCTCCGTTAATCTCCCTCCTACAATCACTCAGGCACTTCATCACTCAACAGGTAAGTGATTTCAATTTTTTTCCAAACTTCCTCCAAAAAGCATCTTCAATTTCATGAATAATTTTGACGATTTTTGATTTTTTGTTAAAAATTTTATATTATTCTTTTCTTATTCAAAATTCTTGTTACAATTGTTGCCGTCAATACAAAATTATATAGAGGAGGGTAGCAGGAACGACACACACCATGCATATACATTTACTTATATATATATACATATAAGTATATTCATACTTACACCGTCAGTTAATTCAATTCACACAAACAATTACATTCAAAGTTATACATCTACACACATAATAGCACACATACAATTACAACCAAAGTTATGCATCTACACACATAATCGTAACGAGCAATTTATACACTTATTTATATAGATATTAATTCACCAAAAAAAAAATTAAATGCTACAAAAAATTTTGTTAAATACAAACACAAGAGTATGCAATAATAAACATCAAAATTATAATTTTATACATATAAAGGTGTTTGTAACACGATTTTAATTATATATACAAACAAACATACAAAAAAATTTATTATACATTCTTTCAATTTTTTTCACCGGTTAAGATAATTGTTCTTCAGATCTGTCACAACAACAACAAAAAAACGAACGTAACAATCACACGAGTGTAAACGCTAACGCCAATCCACAATGTAAAACATACAAATCACACTGTTAGCTATAAATTAAAAAAAAAGATCACACTAAAAAAATATACGACTGAGAAAAAATTGCAAAACCCAAAATAATAAAGTCTATTCACTTGAAATAACATCAATAATTCGTATATTATTCATGTCAGCATGGAAAAACTTATACCAACATAATCATAATTTTTTCTTACCTGATTTCGTATAATTATGCAGAAAAATATCCTTTTCTTTTTTGTATTTTTGCAGAAGCAAGATGACTATGGTATTTTTTTGGTAGAAAGATTCATATTAGGTAAGAAATATTCCACTTCCATTAATTAAGGAACAATTTCCATGTTAATCAACGAAATTGTAGCAAATCAGTAATTAATAGTGTCATTTTATTTTGTATAACGCCAGTACACACACACTTTTTGATACAAAATAATATTAATGACCAAAGTTATGAAATGTAATTTTAGAAACATTAGCTATTTCTTCCTATTATGGTTTCACTAGGTGGCTTTTATGAAAATTCCACATGAAAAAATTAATGAAAAACTACACAAAGTAGATTAAATATGAAATAGTTACTCAAATTGGGATCCAACTCAAACTATTTACTCTTGATGGATCCATGACTAAAACTATTTATCATCTTACTCACTTACTCGTTCTTTTATTTTGCTTATGATGTCAGCACGATTGCTATGGATTAATTCTCTGTAATATTAGGATAATATTGATACTATACTGGAATCTTACAGGATGAACTTAATCCTTTGTGATTCTCTGCTTGTATATTGATACGCTAATCATATCATATATGATTGGGCTCTTTTGTCTAAGAAATAAATAAGAAACAATTAAAAGAAAATTATTGAACTCTAAATTAGTAGAAAATAAATATTTTTTGTGATACTCCGTCAGTATATTGATACCATATGGGTATCATATTGGACTAGAGCTTAATTATCTGTAATACTTCATCATATATTTTTATCCTATCAGTATCGTATAGTTTTGACCTCTTTTTTAAAGAAATAAAAATATTAATAGAAAATTATTAAAGCCACAAAATTATTTATTAAATTCTAAAATAGTAGAAAATATTTATCTTGTGATACCCTATCGGTATATCAATACCATATAAGTATCATACAGGACCGAGCTTAATTCTCTATGATGCTCTATCGGTACATTGATATCCATCGATATCATATAGTTTTGGGTTCTTCTTTAAGAAATAATACAATTAAGAGAAAATTATTAAAGTGACAAACTCATTTATTAATCTTTAAATTAGTAGAATATATATTTTTTGTGATACGTATATTGATACCATATTAGTATCATATAGGACTGAGCGTAATATCATATAAGATTAGAGCTTAATTCTAAGTAATACTTCATCATATATTTATATTCTATCGGTATCATATAGTTTTGACCTTTTTTTTTATTTTTTTTAAAGAAATCAAATTTTTTTTAAAAAAAGTATTAAAGCCACAAACTTATTCATTATACTCTAAATTAGCAGAAAATATATTATTGTGATACTCTGTCGGCATATTGATCTATATCAGTATCATATATGACTGAGCTTAATTCTCTGTGATGCTCTATCGGTACATTGATATCATATCGGTGTCATATAGTTTTGAGCACTTTCTTTAAGAAATAAAATAATTAAGAGAAAATTATTAAATACACAAACTCATTTATTAAACTTTAAATTAGTAGAATATATATTTTTTGTGATATTTAATCGGCATATTGGTACAATATCAGTATCATATAGAATTGAGCATAATACTCTGCCGGTATATTGATACCATATTGATATCATATAGGGTGGAAACTTACGTCAATGTACAAATTTAAATAGTAGGATATATATAAAGAGATATATAGATGTAAATAGTCTGATTCAAAGAGGCATAAGCTTAATTTTTTCAAAACTTTATTACTTTTGGGCTCAATGCGATTCATTTTTCATTAATTTTCTTTCATGTTATTTCTCTTTCTTGATTCTATTTATTCGCATTTATTAGGCATATTATTTTTATTTTGGTATTTTATTCTTATTATTTTTATTGTTCATTTTTTTTTACATAACACCCTTCATGTGCTAATCCAAAGGAACTCTTTAAAAATAATATGAATTGTTCTTAAACATGAAATTGACGTAGAATTTTTTTAAATAAAAAGACAAGGTAAATAAAATTTAATCAAATGAAAACTTTAAAATGCATGAATTTTCATGATATTTTTTTCTTTTTTTTTTCAGTATATCTTAGAGAGATATAAACTATACTTTTTTAATTTATTCATATATATCTTTTTACAAATGGCAAACCTTATAAATTGACGCTAATTTAAATTTTTCTAAAAAAATCAAAACAAATAAAATACTCCAAAATAAAAGAAAAAGTTACAAATATTTTTAAGAAGACTCAATGGAATACGGTAAAAATAGGAAGAAAATGTTAGATAGACACATTAAATTTAGTAGCTTAATGTTAGTTATTTTCTTCTCCAATCAATTTTGCATTATTTTTTGACTTGCTTCGTTTATATGTTGAATGCCTTCACAAAAGTTCTGGCTCAGTTATTCTTAAATGAGATTATTTCTTGCTCGGCCATTGCAGTTGTTTATATTGTTGTGGCTTTTTAAGCTTTCTTGCTCATTTAGTTGAATTTCTCAGGTAAAAGCCCAATACAATTTTTAAATTAAAGGGGTGTTTGGATTTTTTTAAAGTTACTTAATAGTCAAAAGCTAAAAGTCGGTAAGTACCTATTTTTGACTTTTTTTTTTTTGCATTTTTTTTAATTTTTAAAAAAGGGTATATTGTAGAAATGCCATATTTTTTAGCAATAGTTCCTCGTAGTACCAACCATTTTCAAAATTACTAAAAATCTATCATTTTTAGTAGTCTATCGATACAAAAAATAAGGTACTGATACAAAGTTGAAAAATAGGAGCATTAATTGGTGTCGGGGGGGAATTAAAAAGAAAAGCTCCAAAGTTAGTATAAAAAGTAATAAATTGTGATTTAACCTTTTCTCTTCTTTTCTTCATTTTCTTTAGGGGCTAAACTCTTCTTTTCTTTTTGCAAGAAAGGTGTAATGAAGGTTTCTAGTTTTGTGTTTAAATTTTTTTTAAAAGAGAGGACGAGCAAGATAGCTATTGTCGAACTTGGATAGACATGAACATCTCAATATTGCTGCGACATTCTGATATTTTGGAGAACGATATAGAGTACAAGTGTAACATGAGTGATGGAATTGTTATAGGTGACTGTTTCTTTTGTTAACCTCAAAGCTGCCATTGCAGTCGAGTGGGAGGTGGACGAGAGTAGGAAAAAGTTGTTGATTTGACAGAAGAAGGTATGTTATTAGTTTTTGCTGTGTTATTTTTTTTCGTATCATGTTTTTCTTTTTATACTTTTTTTTTTAATGTTTTCATGATTCCTCCATGTATTAGTAGGTGTGGAGTTGTGCCACTACGAATGAGAGGTAAATAAGTATCAGTAATCGATGTTAAGATAAGTTTGTGTGTATGTTATTATCTGTTGCTGTGTCATTATTTTATTTGTATCATGCATACTCTTTTATACTTTTTGTGTGATTCATCACCACATCAGCAGGTGTGTAGTTGTGTCAGCGCGAACGAGAGGCAAATAAGTATCAACAGTTGACTATAAGCTTGTGTATCTGTTCTTGGTTATTGATGCGTCCTTTTAATTTTATGTCAGACATCTTTCTTTTTTTTCTTTTTTGTTGGTTGTTATGATTCATCTATGTATCAGTACATTTGCAATTGTGTGCGATGTAGCCGTGAAGGGAACAATCGAAGCACATGTACGTTCCTTCCGAAGCATAAATCCTAAAAGGTCTAATACAAATTTAAATATGTATATGATAAATGAGATAACATCCTATACATATATTTCTTATTGTATCAGGAACATGCTGTGTCATCATCATAACATCTATGATATGTTATGTATCAGTAATCGTGCGATGGAATAAAAATGTTACCTCTATGATATGTTATGTATCGATAACCATGTGATGGAATACATATAGACGTATCAATACCTCTAACCAAACTTATACGTATCGGCTTCTGAAGTTGTCATATATTCATACTTGGAAATTACAGATTAATAATAGGTGATATCTTAATAGTTATAACATGAGTAATGTTATACGTATCAGTAGTTAGTGTGAAGATATTGAAAACTACAGCTTTCAATATACATATTGATACCTAATTGTGTTATTTGTTGAGCCAGACAAATATAGTTCTGATACTATAATTGTTGAATTTATATCATGAAAAAATACAATTTGTAATTTTGAGGTATATTCATGTATCATTAAATGCGTGATAGAAAAAATATAGGTATCCGGACCTGTCTATGTGAGCGTTCAGTATACTTCAATGTAGTGCTGATACCATAATTCTTAAATTTGTATAACAAATAATGTAGTTCGGAAAATTCTAATTAAATTAGCTGTAACCTTTGTGATTTTATGTATCAGTATTTGGTGTAAAGATTGAACAAAAATATACGGATCAGTGCATGTATTTTCATGAAACAAAAAGATGTATCACACATTCACTTGTCGTAAAAATATGTACTGATATTTCTATTCCTTAAAATCGTATTGGACAGTGTATTTCCACGGAGTAAAAAGATGTATCACACATGCATTTATCATCAATATGTACTCATACTTGTATTCTTTAAAAGAGAATCAGATAGTATATTTCAAACAAAAGCATAAATATCAAAACTGATAAGAGTAAAACATTAAGCAAATGTTCAAGTATTTACAAAAATGTACACATCTATAATACCATGTCCAACAAACGCAATGCAGAATAGACCAATATCCAAAGTAGAATACTATTCTACGTTAACCAATTTCTCTATATCAGGAGGGATGTGATAACCCCTAAGCCTCGGAGGATCTTCATTTTAGCTTTTGTAGCTTTCTTTAGCCTTTTCACGCTCGTATTTTCACAATAATGCTGTATATCTCCTGCAAAAATAATTGACATCGATATTGTTATTACATATTATAATAACTGTTTTTATAGAAGTAAATTCACTAATATGTAAATACATCATGATACAAAAAAAAAATTGTTAATACTTCCATTAAAGTCTTGTAGTGTCAGTACCAAAAAGAAATAACAAAGTTTTTAATACAAATAATATTGCAAATAAACATAACACATTGATACAAATTAGTGATACACTTGTTCAATATTTTTATAAAAAGTATAGAATGATATAAAGTGGATATGTGCATATTAAATGCAACGAATGATACAAATTTAAATATCTGTATAACAATGATATAAAATGCACAACCTCCTTTACAGAAAAAAGTATTACATTATCCATGTACATATATTTGTTATATTGTATCAGGATGATAGATGATCATAACAACACTAATACAAGATTATATTTCATATATCATCGATACAAAAACATATAGATGCACTAATACAATAAAGTTTCATTAAGACACTGTATGCTACAAATATTCACAACTCATTATACATACAATATCAAGTTATTGATAACAAAAAAATATAACAATTGTGATACAACATTGATATCAAACTGCTTTTATAAAAATAAAAGCAATGATACATAAATAGTCCAAGATACAACAAAATATTGTTACTGCTTCTATTGTAGACTTGCAGTATTAGTTCCAAAAAACAAGAACATAGTTATTGATACAGATCATATTGCAAATATTAATTGCGACCAAAAATTCAAATAAAAAAATGCACAATAAAGTACACTCTATATTTTAGATAATGATACAAAATAATATGAAACATTGATATTAAAAATAAACTGATTATGTGCATATTAAAATCAAAAGAATGATAAAAAATTAAATATGCAAAAAGCGTGATATAAAGTGCAAAGGATAATGCTGATACGGTATCCATTGTACATGTATTTCTTATTCTATATCAGGGTGATACTGAATGATGGTCAGTAGAACAATAATACAAAATTAAAGCTCGTATAACAACTATACAAACCCTAAAAATGGACTGATACAAAAACATTAATAGTGTAACAGTATCATACAACTTATTATACCAATTATATCACCTAATTGATAAAAAAAAAATCAAAAGTTATGATACAACAATCATATCAACCGCTTCATGATAAAATAACCTACATGATATGCTTTATGATACAAAAATAAGGTTACTGCCACTTTCGTTAAGGTATTGCAGTATCAGCACATGATTATTGATACAAATCATAGTGCACAACTAATAATGACAATAAAATAGTGCATAATCAAAAAAAAGTTGCTACTCCATCCATTAAAGTCTTGCATGAACAGTTGCGAAAAGCAACAAAATAATTATTGATACAGATCACAGTGCAAGCACTAATTATGATAAAAATTTACAAACTTAAACAATGCAAAGTTTGAACCTTTGGCAATGATGGTCTGACAGACAACAGTGCTAATCTTCTTCTTTTTTTTGAGGACCTTCATCACTACAAGTTTTGGATGTAGACCTAACAACCTTCGTCAATTTGTTCGACTTAGACACTTCAACCTTAGAACCCTTCTTATTCTTGACCATTAGACGATTATTATTCTTAGTTCTATTATCATTGGAAGCATCCTTAACTGAAACATCCACTGGTTCATCTGGAACATCAGTTTGATGCAATTCTTCTCTTGCTTGAACACTTTCATAGTGGCTAATATTATCGGCATTTGATAATGCATTCTTAAGTTCCAGGGTAGGTGAATGACTAGACGTCATTTTTATAGTGATAAGTTTCGTAGACAGAAAAATTGAAATAAAAATTAGGGCAAGAAGGGTGATGGAAAAAAGGGAAAAAGAGGAAAACTTTCAGATACTTCTTATTTGAGGAAGTGTATTTCAAATTCAATTTAAACAACAAACTTTTCATATACTCCTTATTTTGGGAAATGAATTTCAAATTAAATTTAAACAACACTAATAACTTTTAAAGTATGGAAGTGGTTGAAATGACACATTAACCTGAAAATTTAATGTTTGTATCAATAAACAAGAGGGAGAAGGGGAGAAAATGGGATTTCTGTGATTCTTTTTGAGGAATGAGACTACAAGTAATTATAGAAATAAAAGTAGTGTATTTGTATAATTTTTCCTTAAAAAAGGTAAAATATTTAAAAACACTTTTAATGTTACCCAAACACTTTCAAATCTAAAAAAGGACTTAAAAGGCAAAAGCCACTAAAAATAAGCCAATTCTAAATTTATATTTCATATTTAGTTGGAGTAATTAGTAAAAACTAGTGCCAATGTTTCTACCAAAATTTTAATAATATTTCAGATAAAAGATAAAATTGATTGTCTAGGTTTGTAATTCATCGATTTGGAGCTAAATGACCTCTAAAAAGGCATATGTATTTTGTATACTCATGTATAATCATACTAGAAGGTCCAAGTCCATGCTAAGCACAGGCTCAATCGGGATTTGTTTGTCTTGGCACCCTGTTGTTTCTCTGGTTATGTGTTACGGCCTCAGAGGACGTAACCATGGAGGGCCCTATATTTGGGTCCGAGCGTACGTACTGCTGGCAGCAATCTGCCATGGAGAGGGGAATCCGCATTAGCAATAAGGCGTTCTGCCCTAGTTGCGTATTGGCTTGGCTGAGTCAGGCATGCCGACCCGATTAAGTTTGGGGAGCTTGTCGCTTGTCAAGGACATGACTATGAAGGGAGCTGAATAATTTGACAATTGTAGGAGATCGAGCATGACGATCTTGGGCAAGAGAAGCCTAACTCCTCCTTGTCAACGTGTTGCGGCTCAAAGCACAGAAATTGTTGTGAAACCCAAAGAAACCACGCAAGGGAAAAGCGTGAATGTAAGGCGGACTGGCCATCTGCCCGTAGTAATGCAAATCCTGAACGTGGAAGTACGGGGAAGTATCGACGAGAGTAATGCGTCGGGTCGCCGCATTCAGCAGGTGGGGGAGAGTGCAAAGAGAATTCAGTGGTATCAGAGCCTCGTTCGATTATTAATCGGGCGTTTGGGTTATTAGGCAATACTAAAACTCTTCAAATTCA
>JAOTQR010073066.1:0-13171 GCA_025774065.1 Solanum ossicruentum | reverse complement strand
TGTTTCCTAAAACCCACAAGATTGAATTAATAGCACAAAATAATGTTTCACAAGTGTTTCTCTCAAACTCTCTACTATTCTATACTATTCTATAATGTTCCTTATGAAAAATAATCTAAAAACTTATATATAGTATTTAAAATACAAAACCAAAAATAAATAGGAGAACTGGGTCGGCAGGCTCTACGGGCACTTCTACGGGTCGTATAATGTTTTATGGCCGATAGTTGGGGCTTCATGAATTTCATCATCAATTACAGGGCTGACTTCTATGACATATATCTACGAGCCATATAAAGTTCTATGGACCGTAAAGGGTTTCATCTTCTAAGTTTTTAGCAACATCCCATTTTTTACTCCTTAGGGCAGTATGACACCACGTGTACGTATGGTAAAATCTTCTGTGACTCATCTGCATGTTCATAGACTTAACTTCAAAAAATCACCCTTCACTAGAATTTCATATGAAACCAAATCTATGGCCCATGGAATTCCCTATTGTCTTTAAAAGGACTCATGAAACCTCAACTTCTGCAAAATCTATAGACTTAGCCCAATCATTGTGCCAACCTTGTAATCCTACAAAACAAACATAAAGCCACATCATGTACCAACATTGCTTTTAGAACACATAACATTCTAACTTTTTAAAGAATAAAATGTGTTGTATTTCAATAGTACATCAGACATCTGGCCAAAAACTTTGCAATAGCCCTCTTCATACTAACCCAAAAATACACTTTCCTTAAATACTTATATATCCTTATAGAACCAGAGTGAATAGAATAGGATGAATTATTGGTCTCTTTTAAAATCAAGTCCTCAACCTACTAATATGTGGCAAACATAACCTACTTTGGAGTCTAAGGACACTATTTACCCCTTGGAAGAAAACTTCTACTTTGCCTTCTTTTACCACTGCCTTCAACTCAACCAAGGTGGGATCAAGGTCTTGCTTGCATTTTACCTCTTCAATCAAGGAAGACTTGGAACCATCTAGAATTACCACATGTCTAGTTTCTGCTTCATCCATCCTAACTCCCAACCTAGGTAATCGATGAACTTCATTTGCTAACTACTTCTTTCAAGCATCAATGCGAACTACACTTTCCATGGATATCCTACTTAGGGTGTCAGCTACAACATTATCTTTGCTTGATTTGTAATGCAAACTCATGTCATACTCTTTAAGGAGGTCTAACCACCTCTTTTGCCTCAAATTGAGATCTATTTTGGTAAATGCATATAGAATATTATTGTGCTAGATTGAGACGTCTATTCGTACCCATAAGAATAATAACGCTATATTTTCAAGGCAAATGCCATAGCCATGAAAAATTATTTTTCAATACGATTGACCTAAAAGTTGAACGAGACCATTTTCTTGCACAATTTTTCCCTCAATAAAGAATCCAACCTTAGATTCTCCAAAAAGAATACAGATGATGTGTTATTCAAGGCATCTATTATAAAGGAATTACTAAATACTTTGGGAGGTGCTACAGTGAACAAGAATCTACTCAACGAGGTATGCTGGACATCCGAGGAACATTTCAAACCTCATGCTATATTATAAATTGTGCCATGACCCAAGCCTAGGGCCTAGTCATAATACGGTAAGTGAAGAATTTAAAGGTACCACACCAAGACATCTTAGCATACATAAAGCATTTATAGGTAATTCAAAAAACATACGTTGAAATTTAAATATTGGGAATGGGACTAAGGAAAAATATTTAGGTTTAGAAATCAACACACATCCATTCAAATGTCACTATCCAAATATAATGACTACATAACACTTACTGGGGGACCAAAGCATATGCATGGTTCCCCTCAAATAGAAAAGACATGAAATAAGTTAGAAAGTAAAAGTCATCAATAAACAATTCAAAATACAAGCTTGAAAGAAAGAAGGTGAAGTCCCTGAACTAAAGGCTTATCACCAAATCGCCAGTCTCGGTCATCGAAAGCTAGCCATATGCCAGTGGCGGAGGTGGAACATTGGTCCCTACATAGTAACATCATGTAGGAAAAATATGTGTTAGTATATTGGAATATACTAGCTATGTGAGATGCAATAAAAATATGAAATTATAATGCCATCATGCGTGAAATTTAGAATCTCTATGCATGGATTTATAATGTCATCATTCAAACATGCTTTAAAATCAACAATGGATAAGGATCAATATGAAGTAAAATCGATACATCATATAAAACACATGTGATGCAATGAAGACATCAAATCTTACACTTTGTAGGAAAGGACCATAAAAAACATATAAGACCATATCAACTGCGATGTCGCCCAAGCTACACCTCCATTTTGAGGATAAAGAGGTCGTTGTATAGATATATAACCTAACCAATGTTAGGCCCGAATCCCACAGGGAATATGGTATACTTCTAAGAATTTAAGGCAATATTGGTTAATTAACCACCTTATCTCCCCAAATGGTTGGGGGAGAGGGGGTTATGACAACTATAAGAAGTAATCATAAACTAAGACACGAGTTAAACCAGTATGAAGAGGAACTAGGGTATTATGTTCCCTATGCTTTCCTAACTCAATATTACCAGATATTTCAAATTCTTTTCCAGTGTGTAACATGCAGAATAGTAACTTAAGTTCACCAAACACATTGGCCTTGGAGAGAAGCAAATTTCACTGCATGATTTGGTCCATCACTATAGTGTGGCATTATTAACCCATGCCCATTATCCCATTACAACCTCCCCTTGGCCTAGTTCGGTTGATTGATGAGAAACATAAATAGAATCCTGTTAATTAATCTCTTTTCTTATTCATTACTACCTTAATCCAGTCAGTAATACTAGGCAGGTTCTAATGTTGGCCATATTAGAAAGCATTCAACAAGAAGAGAATTAATTAATATATGCATGCACACTTTTCAAGAATTACGAATTATTCAGTATTACCTTGTTAGTTCTTCTTGGTTTCCATAACCCTAGTTTTGGATTTAGCTACTCATGATTAGTGTAAATGCAAGACTTATGAATTTGAATAACATAATGGAGCACTTACACAAGAGAACTAAGCACAAGAAATCCAAACTCTTCAATTGGAATCACAAGATTGAAATCGAAAGATGAAATAAAGTTTTACAAGTGTTTCTCAAGCTCTCTAATGTTCTATCACATCCCTCTCCTTCTTCCCTTATGAAAAATAATCTACAATGCTTATTTATAGTGATTAAATACAAGACCAATATGGAATAGGATAACTGGATTGACAGACTTTTCGGCAAGTTCTACGGGCCATATAACATTTTACGGCCCGTAAATGGGCTTTCATAGATTTCTTCTTCAAAATAGGCTGCCTTCTATGACCTTTTTATAGCTCGTATAAAGTTCTACAATCTGTAGAGGGTTTCGTCAGATGGATTTTTAGCAACTCCTTACTTTTTGATCCTCAAGGCATAACAACAAGTCTACGGCTCGTAAAGTTTTCTATGGCTCATCTACATGTTCGTAGACTCAACTTTAGAAATTCACCCTTCACTGGAATTGTCTGCCAAATCATATTGATGCCCTATAAAAGTATCTACAGCCTATGAAGGGTCTCATTGAAGCTCTAACCTCTGCTTCAGCAAATTCTGCACACTTAGCCAAAAAAATGTGTCAACCCTGTAATCCTACAAAACAAACATAAAAACACATCAAATCTACTAACATCGCATTGAGAACACCCAAAATTCCAGTCATAAAGCATTGAAATTATTGTATTTTGACATCATATCAACAACTTCAACTTAAATTGGTTGTTTATACTCATGCGATGAACTCAATCTATATAAGCAGCACAGTAACACACAAACCTCATTCTAATGGCATACATCACCTCAAACTCAAGCACAAATACCCACACCACTTTTAAAAAATAGCTAGTGAACAAACAAATATAGGTTAATGCATATGACTTTGCAACTATGACAAACAAAGTAATTATCAACAAGCCACAATCACTGAGTTAGTTTAATGTTGACAATGCAATTCAAGTGCCCTAAAAGGCAGAAATCCCATATCTCACTCACAATGATATTTTCAGGTATAATCTTAAGACTGTGCAAAATCACTCACTTTCATAAAAGAAATTCAAATACCATGCTCAATACCATATATTTGCCCCTATACTCTTGACTATTACCTTTGACTACTAAGACTAAGATCACTTTAGGACTTTACTAGCTTAGAACATAGGCTCTTGGGGCTTTGGTATGATGTTTTGGTAACATAGTGACTAAAGGCCTTCCATGATACTTCAACTTTTCTACACTTTCGCTCTACCAACGCTATTACTTTTCATCTCATTCTCCCTTTCTCCTATTTCAATCTTTTTTGGGTGCTTTATTCTCAATTTTTAGCTTTTTGCCTTCTATTTTCACATTATTTTTTATTTTAGTTCATTGCTAAGGCATCACTCTTTTTTTTTGAACCCAGTACATAATTTTTTTTCCTTTTCTATGTATCACTAATTCCCGCCCCCCCTCAATTTTATGTTTATACACCAACCACCCTCAATTAGGTTGTTGGCATGAGTCGAGGTGTACAATATCCAACCTAGGAACCAAGACCACTTGTGGTAGCCACCCTCAACTTAGGCTTTTTGCCTTAGTGAAGGTAAAAAATGTTCAAGGAAGGACCAGGGCTAGTTTCAGGAATTCACATTTAATAAGCGTAGGTCACTTAGGTTTTCACAAAGAAGAGGTATATATAAGGCTCAAACATAATGATAAAGGGATTTTCATGCCTTTGGTTTTTTATTAAGGCTAAGAGGGCTATTATAAACAACGGCCTAAGATCCTTTCCTTTACAACAACCCAAAAGTCTATGTCAGAGTAACAGGGCATGTTCTGAATTGAAACACAATACATGACTTTAGCAAAGTAAGTTCACACGCACATGGCATTGATTATACTATCAAGTCAGACTCTCAGATCATGCTCTTCATCTCAATTTTATCCTCACTTGTCAAAAAAAGCACTGTCAGCACAATTAAACATGTATCGTTTCTATCTAGACTAAATAACGAAAATTTGGTGGGTATCATTTTTTGCACAAGCACAAAAAGACATATTTGCCATAGATATCAATATTATATGCTAACAGTACTACCTATACATCCTAAACATACTAGTTCAACATAAATTAAATATCCATGGTAAAAAAGGACACAGGCAAGAAAACCCTAAGAATCAAAATTTGGGATAGTTATAGGCCAAGGCTACTCAGACTTCATTAAGGCCTATAACTACCCACACCCCACTGAAAAAGTGGTGTGTTGTCCTCATTACACACCAAAGATGTAAATTAAAGACCTGGGTCAAAAAGAACATACCGGGGCAGCTAATGTCACGGCCTAAGTGTAGGGCCTAGACATGACACGGTGAATGTGATGTTCGGGGACAACCCAAACAAGCCCCTTATAATATCATGTTAATATCATTGGTTGCGAAAGAGAAATAGGAAAATAACAAGAGATAAATATTAAAAAGGGAAGCGGGACTAAGGGAGGTCTTTCATAATCATAAAAACATAGGAGAGTCTAGCTTATAAATATATACAAACATAGTATCCAACAACACCTCTACTTTGGAATAGAGTAGGGGCCAAGACATTTCCCGAACTCACCCTCATGATAGTAAGCATCCAACATATAGAAGAATTCTCAACATAGCATGAATAACATAGATATTATCCTCGGAGTTGAGGACTTACTGAAGCTTTCTTTAAAGGACCTAACTAGCCACATGGAGAAGGATAACCAGTAGGAGCTCCGGTCCCTACATGATTATATTATGTACGAATAGAGTATGTGTTAGAACTTGGAATGTACTAAGTATTCCGGATGCAATGCAACAAAGACATAAGCCATATATTAAAAATGCATAATATAGGCAATGGATAAAATTTCAATATTGCAATATGACCAATGATTGAAATAAAACATGTACGTAAAACATTTAACTTGCATTATATATCATACATTTATGGGAGGAGAACTTAACTGGCATAGACCAAGCAAGGTACTACTTAGAATACAAGGCATGACACTCCCTCAGTAAGGTGACCGGGTATGAAACCCCTAGGCGAAGTAAATATGTTGTTCACGCTCCAATAAGAAAGCGGTCATTGTCAGCAATTAACTTAACAAGAAGTTAGGGTCGAATACATAGGGAATATGAGGCTTGACTATAGGGATCCATTACCGATCATTTCAAATGTCGATTTCTAAAATCTCAAGATGGGGATTTTTCTTTGCAATTCAAGAATAAAAATAAAAAGTAAACAAACTGTGCAAGAAGACACTTCAAACTTAAGTACAACTTAGGAATTGTGTTCCCCATGGTTCATCGACTCAATTACCCTAGAAAACATAATTAAAATTGCAAATTTGCATGCAAGATGGTAACTTAGGTTCTTCGAGCCCTCTAGTGAAAGGGAAGGTCAAATTTCACCATGGCTCTTGGTTGGCAACCATGGTGTGCCAACTAACTATTATCCATTGTCCTAGTCAACCACCTCTTGGTCAGGCTTGGTTGATTAGATGAGAACACATCAATCGAATCCTGTCATTTACTTCCCTTTTCCTATTCATCACTACCTTGGTTGGGATTGTGATAGTAGGCAAGGTTTTGTGTTGGCCACCACAAACAACAATCAAAACAAAGGGAAATAAACAAATACATGCAAAACCCCAATCAAAGAAATACACAAAGTCTAGGTTATTTCAAGTCAACTAATCATGGTTCCCACAATCCCAAGTTGTGGGTGCTTAGCTACTCATGGCAAAGAAAAAGTCAACAACATTGAAAAAGAGATACATAGTTGAGAGTTTACCCAAAACAATGAAAAGCAAGGACAACTTCAAGTTGCAAACACAAACTTGGATTAATGAAGAATGAGTACAAGTTGTGTTATGCAGTTCCCCAAAAGTGGGTCTTCAAATTGAAAGACAAAAATCTACTCTAAACCCTAAAAATACTCTTAGAATACGTACAAGTATCTCTAAATTTCTACTCCTCCCAATGAAAACCTAACATTATCTATTTATACTAGTTAGAAAAACACCCTAATAACTAAATACAAAAGACAACTGGCAGCAGATACATCAAACAAAATACGACTCATAGGGTGACCTACAAGTCGTGATCGGGGTCTCCTAGTCAGCACTTGGTATTTTAGACTTGACTATTACGACCCAATGTTAAAAGTCATTGCTAGGGCTATAACTCATATGCTTCTCTCATAGTCTACGCCTTCAGTACTTGGTCCAAAATTTTATCTCTCTTTTTCTTGCTATGAACCCACCAATATGAGTCGTAGGGAGATCTACGACTAATTGAATGGCCTCGTAGGGCTGACCTAAACTTAGCAAATTCTTGATTTACTCATTATTTCATACTACGAGAGCACCTTACGACTCGTAGCTTAGGCTATGACTCGTTGGATGGCTCGTATATCCTGTACTTTAGCAAAAATTTGCAATTTTCTCCCAAAATCATGTCAACCTATCTTTTCTACAAAAGCAACACAAAAACACATAAAAACCATAAAACATCGCATTACGAACTCGCAAAATCCCTTGTTTTAAGCACCAAATGTGTTGTAATTTGACAGAATATTAACACCCTCAACATAGAGCTATTACTTGTCCTCAAGCGATGACTCAATCTAAGCAGATAATGAGAAACACATAGTAGTTATACTAATGGCATATATATCATTTACTTTCGGGCACCCAACTGTCATTGCCAAAACGAGATTGCAAAGCTACTCGGCAAATCAAAACACAAATAATGTATTCAACAATCCAATGATGACAAGCAAAGAATATCAACCATCCACAATCACTGGGCTAGTCATCTGCCAATCATGCGGTGTAAATGCCCTCACAGAAAAGAAGTCCCTCTTTCTCACTCAAAGTGCATTAAAATTCAGGGACTATGCAAACATTCTCATTCTCAGAAATGAAATTCATGCAAAATGACTAACACCATAGGATTTTCCCTATACTCAATTTTTATATTTGTGACAAAGTGGATTTGGATCACTTTAGGACTTAACAGCTTATAACATAGGCTCATAGGGCTTCGATATGGCATTTTAGGCAAGTAGTTACTAAAAGCTATGCTTGAACTATGTTTACCAATACTTTCACCTTCATGACTGAAACCATTTTCATTAAATACACCCTTATTCTCCTATTTCAAGCTTTTTCGGGGTGCCTTCTTTCACTTTTTCAGCTATGCCTTATTTTTGAACTCATTTTTTCTATTTACTACAATCCAAGGCAATTTTCTTTTCTTTTTCTCACCTGGCTCATGACCTTTTTTCTTTCTTTTTTTCCCGACTAACCTCCTTATTTTCATTACTTTACCACAATAAAGGCCACCCTCAACTTAGGCTTTAGCCTGAGGTGAAGTACACAATATATGTTCCCCAAACCAAGGCCACTTTCGTAGTCACCCTCAACTTAGGCTTTTAGCCTTGATCAAGGTTCACATATTCAAGGATAGACCAGGACTAATATCAAGGTACTTCATAAAGCAAGGCTAAGCTAGCTAGGTGTCAAGAAAGAATGAGTATAAGGGAGGCTCAAACAATAGGAACAAGGGGTATATTATCTTATTTAGCAAGTAATTTAGGCAAAAGTGGGCTTACTAAAAGATCAAAGGCCTAAGATCCCTTCCAAACAAATGACATTACCAAAGCAATCATAGAGTGATAAGGCAAGTTTTGAGTCAACACATGATACATAAATGCGGTAAAATAAGCTCACAACACACATGGCATCGCACACACAATCAAGTATAGACTCATAGGTCATGCTTCAGCTCTCAACTTGCCTTCTCATTATCAGAACAAACATTAGCAGATAATCACTATGCATGATTGCACTAATAACCAACAATCTTAAAAATTTTGAGGGTACCAAATTTTCAAAATAAAAAGCATTTAAAGACTATATATATGTTGAAAGATAGTAAATACTATATATCTACAAATTATCTACACTACCTAAACATGTTGGTTCAACAAAAAGTAAGTATCCACGAGGAAAAAGAACACAGGCAAGAACAAGCTGGGATCAAAATTTGGGGTAGTTATGGACCTTAAGCTACTCAAACTTCACCAAGATCTATAACTGCCCACACCCCATTGGAAAAGTTGTGTATTGTCCTCAATACACCAAATCAAGAAACAATAGAGAATATGGGGATAAAATAAAATATACCTTGGGTTGCCTCCCAAGCATTGCCTGATATATTGTCGCGGCTCGACTTAGTACACTTGGTTACTCAGACTTTACCAATTTCTTGAACCTTGCTCCTTCACAATTTTACTTTTTCTTCCACCTTGAACTTCTGAATTGGACCCCTAATTTCTTTTCCAACTTTCTATCATGTTCAAAGGGTGGTGGTATAGGAATGAAGGGAATGAGTACTAAATTTTGCATGTTATTTGGAGTAGAAGCTCTCAATCTAAGCTTCTTATAAACTGCAAGGGGCTTCAAATTTATGCTAGCGCCTAGATCACATAGTGCCCTTAAGAATTTGACATCTCTAATTTTATGATGTATGGTGGCCATCTCCTCCACTGACTCGATAAGAAGAATGTTGATGGATAGATATTTTAACATGGGAAGATAGTGTTTGACCTTGCTTTCCTCCTCCCTCTTCTTGAGTCTTTGAGGGAAAGGAAGAGGAGGCCTTGGAATGGGCTTGTACTACTTTGGCTCTTCAACTGATTCATTTACCACATCCTTGGCACACTAGTCTCCTTCAACCATGACCTTATTTAGAACTATTTTCTCATACATATCTTCTACAACAACCAGCATAGGAGGATCAATAGTACTCTTACCACACATACTAGTAACCTCCATGCATAGCCCTTCATCCTCAGAACTTTGCACTGTATCACTAGGCAATGTACCATTTTGATGCTTCATAAGTAGAGTCGATACCTGACCAAACTATTGCTTAAGTTGTTTAATAGCCATAGAATGAGACTCTATTTTTATTAATGTTTGCAATTTCTGATATCATTCCATGTAGAGTCTCATCCCGTCTCTCGGCCTTCTTCAATAGGTGGTCAAACATCGCCTCAATTTTGGAGTTGTTTGCGCCTATATGTATTGGTGTGGTGGAACATAAGGTTCATTTCTGAAATCATCTCTACTACTCCAGTCGACATCTAGCACGTTGTTTTTCTCACAATAACCACCCTGGCTATCTCTATAAGTATATTCTAGTCCATAGGTCCAACTTTGGTTTCCCTGACTATGGCGCTAATGATCTTGATTGGACCACTAGACGTTAGGCTGAAAACCCCACTTCTGATCAACTGGAAACCAACTGTCCCACACATAATATAGCTCCTCACACATGGTCATACGTGAAGGCAAACATTGTGATCAGGGCCACTCTGCAAATCTTTTTTTTCTATGTCCTTGAGAGAAACAAAACAAAACAAAACAAAACAAACATAACATACAAGAGAATATAGAATTAATACTTGAACTGGCTAATAGTGAAATTAAGTTAAGAACCTAGTTGTATTCCTCGGCAACGATGCCATAATTTTTTATCTGATATTTATGCTCCAATGATAAAGCGGTCGTTGCCAGTAAATAACCTAACCAGAGGTTAGGGTCGAATCCATAGGAAATACGGGGCTTGACTATAGAGATCCACTACCAATCATTTCAAGTATCGATTTCTAAAGTCTCTAGATAGGGGGGGAGTGTTCATTGTAATTCATAAAAATAAAAACTAAACTAACTATGCAAGAAGACACTTCAAATTTAACGACAACTTGGGAATTGTGTTCCCCATGGTTTGTCGACTCCATTACCCTAGACAATATAACTACAATTGAAAATTTGCATGCAGAATGGTAACTTAGGTTCTTCAGTCCTCTTGTGAAGATGAAGGTCAAATTTCACCATGGTGATTGGTCGGTAACCATGTTGTGCCAACTAACCATTACCCATTGTCTCAGTCAACCTCCCCTTGTTCTGGATTACTTCATTAGATCTCACACATTAATTGAATCCTATCATTTATTTCTCTTTTCCTATTTGTGACTACCTTGGTTAAGATTGTGATAGTAGGCAGGGTTTGGTGTTGGCCACCGCAAAATAACAATCAAAACGAAGAGAAATAAACAATACATGGAAAATCCAAATAAAAGAATTGCACAAAGTCTAGGTTATTCCAAGTCAACTACTCATAGTTTCAATAACCCCAAGTTGTGGGTGCTTAGCTACTCCTATCTAAGGCAAAATCAACAACAATGAATAAGAAAGACATAGTTGAGAGTTTACCCAAAATAATGAAAAGGAAGAAAACCTTCACATTGTAAACCACAAGCTTAGATTAATGGAGAATGACTACAATTTGTGTTTTGCAGTTCCCCAAAAGAGGGTCTCCAAAATTGAAAGATAAAAATCTGCTCCAAACCTTGAAAATACTCTTAGAATATGTACAAGTATCTCTGAATGTCAACTCTTCCCAAAGAAAACCTAACATTATCTATTTATAATAGTTACAAAAACAACCTAAAAATTAAATAGAAAAGATAGCTGGCAGCAGATACGTCACACAGATAAGACTCATAGGGTGACCAACGAGTCGTAATCGGGGTCTTATAGTCATCACTTGGCATTTTGGACTTGATTATTATGACACAATGTTACGAGTTTTTACTTGGGATATGACTCGTATTCTCCTCTCGTAGTCTAGGCCTTCAGTTCTAGGTCTAAAATTTTGCCTCTTTGTTTTATGCTATGAACCCACCTATACGAGTTGTAGGGAGACCTACAACTCATAGAATGTCCTTGTAGGGCTAACCTCCACTTAGCAGACTCCTTATTTTGCTCATTATTTCTTGCTACGAGAGCACATTCCTATTCGTAGCTTGGGCTACAACTCATAGGATTGTTCGTATCTCCTAAACTTCAACAAAAATTTGGAATTTTCTCCCAAAATTATGCCAACCTATCTTTTCTTTAAAATCAACACAAAAACACATAAAAACCATAAAAAGTCGCATAAAAAACTCATAAAATCCCTTGTTTTAGGCACCAAATGTGTTGTAATTTGACAGCACATCAAAAGTATGGTCTACTTGCCAAGGTAAACCAAACATGATAACATGAACTAGATGGATCTACTAGTAAAGCCCATTTATTAAACGGCCCAAAAACACCCCAAAAATCTTCAATCAATGAAGATTTAGAACCATCAACAACAACAACAACACTACTATCAACACCCTCTTCCAACCTAACTCCTAATCTAGCCATCTGATGGACCTCCCTAGCCACCCCTATGCCACCATCACCAACATAAGCTAGGCTACTCATAGACACCCTACTCAAAGCATCCGCCACCACATTAGCCTTACTGGGATGATAATGCACACTCATATCATAGTCCTTAAGAAGTTCTAACCATCTCTTTGCCTCAAGTTGAGATCTTTTTGAGTGAAGACATATTGGAGGCTCTTATGATTGGTGAACACAAAAATATGCACCCCATAAAAATAGTGACGCCAAATAATTAGTGCAAACACAATGGCGGCTAGCTCAAGATCATGGGTAGGATAATTCTTTTCATGCACTTTAAGTTTCCTAGAAGCATAGGCTATGACCTTACCATTTTGCATCAACACATAATCCAAACCAACCCGAGAGACATAACAATACACAACAAACCCCTCTAGCCCTTTCGATAGTGACAATATAGGAACGGACACAAGCTTATCTTTTGATGTTTGGAAACTCCTTTAACACTCATCGGACTACACAAATTTGGCTTAATTTTGGGTCAACTTTGTCATGGGAGAAGCAATAGAAGAGAACCCATTCACAAACCTCTGACAATTACCCGCTAAGCTAAAAAAACTCCTAATGTCTGATGGGGTCAATGGCCTAGGCCAATTTCTGATCACGTCCATCTTTTTAGGATCCACCTTAATACCATCCCCCGACACCACATGACCTAAGAAGGCAACATGCTTCAACAAAAATTCACACTTCTCATATTTAGCAGGCAGTTTCTCTTCCCTCAATCTTTGCAACACAACCCTCAAGTGAGCCCTATGCTCCTCCTCACCACGAGAATAGATCAAAATGTCA
>JAOTQR010073045.1:0-13172 GCA_025774065.1 Solanum ossicruentum | reverse complement strand
CTGCCGGATTTTCTGTAGAATTGTTCATGTCGTCACGTGTGTTTGTATCAATAATAGTGCCTAATCGGCATGAGTCATGGTCCCGGGGTCGGGCCGTGACAATAATAATAAAATTTATAACAAATTGAATGGAGAGGAAGAAAGAGAGAGAAAGGCAAAAAAAAAGAAAAGAAAAGGACACTTGAAGGCAGAAAGAGAAAGAGGGAGAGAGAGGGGGGGGGGAGGGAGAGAGAGGGAGAGAGAGAGAGAAAGAGAAAAAGAGGAAGAAAGAAAATAGTGCTATTGTAATTTATTAATAAAATATGTTATAGATCGTAATAAAAAAGAAATACCCTAAAAAAGGGTAATATTTGATATATAACATGTTAATTATGTAAATACTCCTTTTTTAAATGAGCTCCAAAAATCATAGTCCACTCCTGGTAAATCACGGTTTAGGCCAGACCAATGCAACAGACCTAGCCCATATTGACAGCTCTAATCAAAACTTACAAATAGGTGAATTGTTCAAACAACATCAACTTTTCATCTGTTCTGCTGTAACATATAACAAAAATATTTTAAGATAGTTCGTCCATTAATGAGTTAACTATCATTTCTTTTATTAGCTTTCGCTAGTTTTTCACGTGAAGAAATATCTCTACTAAATTGTAAGTGCATCATCATGTTTGTTTGATATGTAAAGGTGTAAACTTCTTAAACAATAAAGTACAAAATAAAAATTAAATTGAGAATTTTTTTTCATGAAATGAATTTTACTATTTTTTTTCTTACAATCAATAACAAAAAACTATTGAGGTCGATAAGAACAATGATTCTTCTTATGATCGATTTTTCTACGTTAATTATATCTTGTGCCATGCAACCTGGAGCATTGTCCATCTCATTTCTATGATGTCTAGTAGTTGGCTTTAAAATTTTTTAGATATTGAGTATTTGCAATCAAATTGAATGGAGAAGGTAACCAACATGATTGATCTCACAGTGCAAAAGATATACCATCATATGTTTACTTGTAATTCTTTGACTTACTAGTACATATTAACATAGTTTTTTGACTCAGCGTCACACATAACACAAATTTTATGATTTGCGAACATGACATAAGGTAATTTCTCCATTTTAAGGAAATTAAAGTTAGCATTTAAATTTGTGCAAAAGTCGTGGCCATTTCCAAAAGATTCTTTTTCATCCATTTTTTGTTATTATTATTATTATAATAAATTTATTGTTATAGAAAAATCGTTGATCCCTAATTTTTATACTTTTATTATTGAAAAAACTCATGACTTTATATATCAATAGACATGATAATACACTTAAAACTTAGAAGAGATATTCCTTCACGTGAAAAACTAATAAAAAGTTATAGTTTGCCATTTGTTGGCAAATTACTTTAAAATATTTATCTTGTATTCGATATGGAACAAATGGAGAGTTGACATTGTTTAGACATTTCATCCATTTGCAGGTGAAGTGATTGTTTTGGTCTTTATTTTTAGGGAAGGTCCTTTTTGATATATAGTGCCAAAAAGTATTCATTTTAGGGCTGGACTCAAAAAATGACTGAACAAGCTTGTGTAGTGTCATCTTTCCTTTTCTCCTTTTTGACAATATTGTATGATATAAGACTTCTTCAATTAATTCAAGCTACCTTTGGGACAAAATAAGTTTCACTTTAGATATAGAAAAGTCTCTCAAAACAAATGTCATTTTAGGAATTCAACACAAAAAGCAGTATATGGCTTTTCAATTATACCCTTATACTCTTTTTTAAAAAAAAATTAATTTGTGTCATAGACTCGATTTTATTAGAAAACACAAAAAGAGTTTGGGCTCATATAGAGCATACAAGAGGAGTCCAAAATTGGAATAAAATGAGACCCAATCCAAAACCTTAGACCCATATCTGGAAAAGATAACCCTAGATAAGGGTTTCCTAATCTAGACACTTCCTTTTCCACTTTGTCCGCCGCAAGCAATGTTCTCTTGGTCTCCATCCCTCAGCTTTGTCATCCTTCATTTTGTGGATCATCAATATACTCCACGATTGTGTATGTCTCCATTCTTCTTCACCTATCAAAGGTGATTATTCGATGCTTCTTCCACTTTTTTCTAAAGGCCTTTGCTAATATTCCCTTTTTGTTTTTGTCAGCTGTCATCTCCAGTAGGAAGGTGTGAAAACTGAAGAGTCTAAGCTCTGACACTCTTGTCGCGACCTGGTCTAGGTAAGTATCTCCACCTTCTACCCTAAGACAGTCGATTCATGGCTTAACTAATTTCAACTATTGTTCAGATCCAAGAGGAGAAATGGGCTGCTCCCGCGGCTAATACGACCTTCTGCCTATGCTTCTCTATTTGAGTGATGTCTGGTTCTTAACTCTTCCTTTTGCTAGTCTTGAATCACTTTTTGAGGGCTGATATAGTGTAGGCTAGTTAGGATTAGCACAGTGATATTCATTCCTGTTATAAATACTCTTATAAGTATAACTCTATGCAAAACTTGTGCTCTACTAGCACTAGCCCTGTCTAATTTTGTTGCTACAATAGTTGCTCCTTACCTTGAAAGAAGGGATGTGATGCTTGTCTATGTTAACTATTCTCCTTGCTGAACTTGGTAATTCACCAAATCCCTAGTAATGTTGTTTATTTTCTGCTTCGAATGCAATGTTTGCTATATGACCAGCCTGCTGATTTGCTTCTCTGTACGTGTGTATGATTTGTATGTTTTGAGTGTCAATTATCTTCCAGGTATCCTCAATGATCTGCACTATCTCCCAAGGGACCTTCCATTCTCTCTTTACGATCCTGCAAATGCTAAGAGAGTCTGTTTCTATTATTTTACTCTGGTATCCTTGTGAGATACAATAACTATCTGCCTTCCATATTACTGTGGCTTCAGTAATGACATTAGTAACAATTCTTATAGACCCATTCTCAGCATAAATTACATCCCTATGCTAATCTCTGTAGCAAAGCCCACATGAGCTGACCTCAAGATTCCTTCTACTGGCATCATCAGCATTGCATTTCAACCCACCAATATTAGGACATAGCCATCCGACCAAGGTGTAGGATAGCTTAGGACTGTGACTTTGCATTAAATCATAGCAATTTGTCCAACATCCTGGTACATTATTCCAATCTAGGTATACTATTTGCATTAGCTGCTGGATTGTTTTCAAGCAATTCTATTGTAGCCTATTGTAGACCACCTCCTTTCCATGCCTCTTGAGTTCCTCATTTTCCACAGTTCCCAGCCAAGTATTGCTGGAATAACATAGATTACTTTTCTCCTCTTAAATTTTCAGCAAACCTCCACCATTTCAAGATTGTGGCACCCATTTGGGAGTTCCAAAGAAAAGCCTATACAAGTAAAAAATTCTTCCATAGCTTTAAGTAGTGGAAAAGGTTAGAAAAAGGTGATTTATAGTTTCCTCATTCCCAACATCACAACACCAGCATCTTGAGGTAGTGGATATCCCTATTGTTCTCAAGATATCATCAATAAGGACCCTGCTTTTCAATAATCTCCACAGGAAGACGCTAATTTTATATGGAAGGTTCCTGACCCATAGCTTTTTATATCACTCCACCTTATGTCATCTATGTATCACAATATGATAGGGCTGACCTGCTGAAACTGACTATCAGGGCATTTTATCCACCAATCCTTATCATTTACCCATCCTACCTCTTACTGGATGTCATTAATAATATATTCTGCCACTCTTGAGTCACCACATTTTCCAACAATTGGGATCTCCAACTACCATATTCTATGAAACATTTAACCTCCACTTTTTCTTCCTTAGTTGCTTCTCCTTTACTGAAACATAGAGCCCCAAATCTGGTCCAATTGTCATACTAGAAGCTAGAGTTACCTACCTTCATCTGCCACCGAATATAGGGTTCCACTTCTTCCCTGACTGCAACATACTTCTCCAGATATGGAAGTCCCTATATTATGGGCAAAGATTAGATGAAATTTTTTACAGTATTTATTCTCCATAGAAGCACCCCAAAGAGTACTAATACTAGTAGTAAAATTTCACATAACTTTGCCATTGTAGTCTTATTGAGATCAAATGGAGACCTTATGCCTAGTCCTCCTTTATATATAGGGAAGCACAAGGCCTCCCATGAAGCCCAATGCTTCCTCCTTTCACTGCCAACATTACCCTAAAAGAACTTAGCAAATGTCTATGCATTCTTCTAATGACTATTTTGGTGGGAGTCATGTCTGAAAGCAGATACACTAGCATAGATTGTAGGACATTCTTAACTAGAACAAGCTTACCACCAAAATATAAAAATTTATTCTGCCAACATAAAATTTTCCTAGAAATTTTTGTGATGAGATCCTCAAAAAAAGAGCTCTTCTTCCTCCCATAGAACATTGGGCAACCCAAGTATGTTATAGGAAATTCCTCTTGTCTGATCCCTGTTAGTTTTCTCAATCTTATAGAATAAATCAGAGGAGTATTTTCATGAAGATAGAAAAAATTGTTTGATTTATTAATAAGTTGGCCTGAGATGTCTTCATATTCTTTCAATACCTTCATCATTTTGATTATTGAAACTCTCTCAACAGAAAAAAATAGGATTATATCATCTGCATAGGACAAATTATTTAATTTTGGGCTCCACTTTGGTAATCATATCTAATAAACTTCTCATCCTTGTGAAGATTATTCAGACCTTTGGATAGTACTTCTGCAACAATAATGAATAGAGTAAGGGATAGAGGGTCACCTTGCTTAAGCCTTCTTGAAGATTGGTAAACCATAGGATTGCCCATTTACCAAGAATGAGTGATGATGTTCACGCTCCAGTAAGAAAGTGATCGTTGTCAGCAATTAACCTAACTGAGGTTAGGGTCAAATCCACATGGAATACAAGCTTGACTACAAGACTTCACCACTAATCATTTCTAGTATTTATGACTACAATATCTAAATGGGGGGGGGGGAGGGGAGGGAGGTTGTGATTCAAAAATAAAATAAAACTATCACTAACTATAACATAAGGAAATACTCAATTTTGGGGACAACTTGGGAATTTTGTTCCCCATGGTTTGTCGACTCGATTATCCTAGATAACATAACTACAATTGGTTATTTGCATGTAGGACGGTAACTTAGGTTCTTCTAGCTCTCTTGTGAAGGTGAATGTCGAATTTCACTATTATGTTTGGTCGGCAACCATGGCGTGCCAACTAATCGTTACCTATTATCCCAGTCAATCTCCCCTTGGTCAGGCTTGATTGATTAGATGAGAACACAACAATCGAATTCTGTCACCTATTTTCCTTTTCGTATTCGTCACTACCTTGGTGTGGATCGTGATAGTAGGCGAGGTTTGGTATTCGCCATCACCAAACAACAAAAAAAAATGAAGGGAAATAGATAATACATGCAAAACCCCAATCATGGAAATGCAAGAACCTAGGTCATCTCAAGCCAACTATCCATGGTTCCCACAACCCCAAGTTGTGGGTGCTTAGCTTCTCGTGGCTAAGGCAAAACAAGCAAAAATGCATATCCAAGACATATATGAGAGCTTTACCAATATCAATGAAGAAAATAGACACCACAAGTTGCAAATCCACAAGCTTGATTGATCAACAATGAGTACAAGGGAAGATTTGCAATCCCAAAAAATGGTTTTCAAGAGAGAACAATAATCTACTCTAAAAACCTAAGAAAAGATTCAAAATGTGATTCTAGAATGTCTCTTGGTCGAACTCCCTTCTAAAAACCTAACTTAAGCTATATATAGTATTTTCAAAATAATCCTAGAATTTACACAGAAAAGATAACTGACAGTTGATAAGTTTCACAGGTACGACTCGTAGGATGACCTATGAGTCGTAGTCGGGGTCTCATATCAAGTTCTTGGCATCTTGGACTAAACTGGTACAACCCATAGGTACAAGTCATTGCTTGATTTACGACTTGTATGTTGCTCTCGTAGTCTTGGCCTTCCGTTTTCGGTCCAATATTTTGGCTCTCTGATTCCTGCTATAAGTCCACCTATACGAGTAGTAGTGTGGCTTATGACTCGTAGGATGTCTTCGTAGGAGTGACCTTCACTTGGTGGATTTCTGAATTTTCGGTCCTTGATTCTTGCTATGACACACCCTATGGCTCTTAGCTTGAGCTACGACTTGTAGGTGGGCTCGTATGCCCTATGCTTCAATAAAATCTGTAACTTTTCTTCAAAATCACGCTAGCCGAACTTTTCTACAAGATTAACACAAAAACACATCAAAATCATAAAAAGTCTCTTTAAGATCTCACAAAATCCCTTGTTTCAATCACCAAATGTGTTGTATTTTGATAACACATCAACACCCTTAACTTAGAATTGTTTCTTATCCTTAAACGATGACTCAATCTACGCAGACAAAGAGAAATACATAGCAACTATACTAATGACATATATAACAGTTTCTTTGATTCAGGTACTTAACTATTATTTTCAAATCAGGCTTGCAAAGTTATTAAGCAAACTAGAACATAATGAGATACTTGGCAATCCAACTATGACAAGCTAAGGAGCATCAACTGTCCACAATCACTGGTATAGTTATATGCTACTCAAGTAGTACAAATACCCTAACTGGAAAGAAGTCCCTCATACTCACTCAAAAGCATTTAGAATTCAGGGACTGAGGAAGCATTCTCACTCTCATAACTAAAATTTAATGCATACTAGTTAACACCATAGGCTTGCCTCTATATTCATCTTCTGGCTTGGTGATAAAGTGGAGGTGGATCACTTTAGGACTTATAGGCTTGTAACATAGGTTCAGGGTGCTTTGGTATGGTACTTTGGGCAAGTAATGACTAAAAGCTATCCTTGAATCATGTTTACTAATACTTTTTGTTATCATGATCCAACCCTTTTTAATCAATCTATCCTTATTCTCCCGTTTTGAACTTTTCTCGAGTGCTTTCTTTCTCTTTTTAAGCTGTACCCTCGGTTTCAAACTCATTTTTGCTATTTATCTTTTTTCTCAACTCAAGGTACTTTTGTTTTCTTTTTCTTCACTCGGTTCATGCCTTTTCATTTCTTTATTGATTTCTCAACTAACCACCTTATTATTATTACTTTTCCATAATAAAGGCTACCATCAACTTAGGTTTTTAGCCTTAGGTGAAGTACACAATATCTATGCCTCAAACCAGGGCCACCAACTACAACCCCCTTAACTTAGGCCTTTGGCCTCGATCAAGGTTCACATGTTCAAGGATAGACTAGGGCTAGTATCAGGGTATTTCATCAAACAAGGTTAAGCTAGCAAGGTATCAAGAAGGAATGAGTACATGAGAAGCTCAAAAGTTTGGAACAAGGGATGCACTCGCTCATCTGGTGGGTCATTCAGGACAAAAGTGGTTTCACTCAAATAACAAAGGCCTAAGATCCTTTCCATATCCACCACATCATCAAACTAATTTAAGAGTAATAAGGCAAGTTCTAAGTCCATACAAGATGCATGAATGCAGTATAATACGCTCACAACACACATGTCAATTGCATCCACAATCAAGTATAGACTCACAGGTCATGTTTTCAATCTCAGCTTACCTTTACAATATCTAAACAAACATTGCCAGATACTAAAAAATGTATGAATGCATTAATAATCACAACCTCAAAAATTTTGAGGGTACCCAAGTTTTTATCAACACTTTAAAACCACATCTAAGAATTATGTATATGCCAATAGGAAATACTACTATGAATTTACCCATTGTCTACACTACCTAAGCATGCCGGTTCAAAAGAAGAGTAAACATCTATAAGGAAAAAGAAGCATGAAAAGAAAACCTTGGGATCAAAAATAAGGGAAGTTATGGACTTGAGGATACTCAGACTTCACCTTAATCCATAACTTCCACTATCCCACCAAAATATGATACTTTGTCCTCAAAGTAAAAATACAAAAATGAAAAAACAAATACAATAACATAGAAATATATATACATCCATTAAAAACCAAAAACTAATATTCATAATATAAGTAAAAACAACATCCAACATAAGACAATGTAAATACAACCAAAAATCAACATAATAAAAGGATTGTCTAAAAAGAGAACAAAGTATCCAATATGACAAAATAAGAACTGGGGTCAAAAGAAGTCAAACATCATGGTGCATCAAGTACCGGTTCTGGCTGGTCTGTAGGGTCCTGGGGCTGTCTCTCCTCTGCAGCAGTACCGAAAGTACCCTTTCAAGGTGGGGTGTGCTGCACTCGCCCTCTCTGAATAGTCTCCAACAAAAGCGACTCCTGCACCACCTCCTTAGGTATGTGCTCCTCCTCCTGTCTCGGCTTCTTTGGGGTCGGCTCTGGGTCATCACTCTGCTCAAGCGGCCTCTTCCCACGAGTGTCCTGATGGTCGGTGAGCCAATCAAATGCCTCATTACCTACTGGTGCTACCTCAGGGGCTGGAACAGGGGCTGCCAATATCTATAATAATTCGACCTTAAACTTGGCCAACTCCTCAGTAACCGCGCTCGCATCGGCAGGCCTAGCTCCCTCAAGCCTCTTGTGGACTCTAGTCTTAAATGCATCGACCCAGACATCCACCTCTCAAACTTTCTCATCAACTGAATCTCTGGAAAATTCTTTCATCCTCTCCTCAAAGTCCCCAACAGTCTGATCAATCAATAGCCGGACCCGTGTTGACAACTCACGTAGCCTGCCCTCTGCTACAACCACCCTGCGTAATAAAACCAGAAATGCAACAACAGAGAAAAGAGGGTAAACCTATAAAGTAGATGCTACTGGTGCTGGATTGCTAGAGGATGGTGTAGACTCAATCACAACCGCTGGTGTAGGCTCTGCAGTAGTCGGAGTAGTGCCGGTATTAGCTGGAAACGAAACTAGAATCTGAGGCCCTATTGGGAATGGCTCTGGGATAGCCGAAGGAATAACTCTCTATAGGGCTATTGGGTTCTCATAAGCTTTTATTAGGTTGGGGCCAATCGTACACAAAGCCTCTACATGAGAGTACATGTGGAGAGAAACCCATACACCAACTTCCTTGCATAATCTATGAATCAAAATAGGGAATGGCAATGCTTGTTGAGTGTGGACCGCAGACTCATGGATCTGTTCTGCCATAACGCGAGCTCAATCAATTTCATACCCTGCCAAGATGCTCGCCAACAACATGGCTCTCTCTAATGTGATGACATTATCCGTGAATGTATAATAGACCACCAAAACTTTGCCCTAAATGAAAGATGGGCCTTCAGGATATGCTTGACATGGTTTGTAACCCCTACCGGTTCAACACCGTCCTCGCAAATTTGGCCCGCTATCCACCTCAATAACTCTGTTCTCAGCCTGATATCACTCTGATTTACTACTTTCCTCATGTCTTCCATCCGATGATCATATTCTGCTATGGAGTGTAGGGCTCTGTAATTAGGCCCGAATTGTACCCTTTGATTAGTCTCTGTTGAGATGTCGACAACCTCACCTCCGACCATGACTTCACTCAACCGTGGTGCATCAATGGGCTTCATGAGCCTCAGAAGGTTTCCACGTATAATCGCATAGTAAGAGGCATAGAATGGCCAGACCAGGAAAGGGGCATACTTTCCCAGCACTTGTAATAACCATCCTAACCCATGGCTGTCAATGCCAGCTTCTAAACTTGGAACACCTTTCAACCCTGTTTCTGTCAACCTTGCTTCCTCATGAAATCTTCGCACGGGCCTCCCTTGACTCTTATGTTTCAGTCCCTTATCATGGATCTCTTTCATTCCAGGAATATACTATCTTGTGTTTTGCGGGTCGATGGAGGTGACGGTGTAAGCAGAATCAGTTGGTGGTGGAGGAGTGTTCTCTTCTCGCTGAGCCTAAGAGTGGAGTCATCATCATCTGACCCGTCTTCTTCACCCTCCTCATTAGACTGGGAGGAGCTGTCCACTTCCATCGGTACTCTGGTTGGTTAAGATTGTGTTAAGGGCATGTTAGCCTCAAGGTCAGGGTGCACATTCATCTCTTTAATTGATTGCTCATCCTCGGAGGACTCATCTCTTAGGCTATGACCAGAAATAGAGGCAGCATCCCTTCGACCTCTTGAAGACATTAATCTGAAAAATTGTCAACTTGTTAAAGCATAAGTCCCATGATGTTTTGTTTCAATCAAACAAGTAACAAATGAAACAATCAAACAAGAACATTAAGATAACCTATGCAAAAACAAACCGAACCAGGTTTAGGACTATAACTATGAGCTGTAAGTATGATTCGTAGACAACCTACAAGTCGTATAGTAGCCTCGTAACGATAAGATAGCTAAGGGAAATGTATTCTGGAATCCGGTACGAGATGCAAGTATGACTTATAATGTGCACTATGAATCATACGCCGAGTTCGTATATTATTTCAGAGACATTTTGTGAGTTCAGATCAAGGCCATGAAATCACTACTATGACGCATAACAAGGGCTACAAGTCGTAGGTGAATCTCGCATGGAAAATGTTACGGCATCTTAGGTGATTGATGCCTGCTACAAAGATCCATTATGACTCATAGGGTAACCTACGACTCTTAGTGGGTCCTCATAGCAGAAAGCAGAGAGCACCTAGGGTGCCTCCAACATTTCCACAACGACCAACAACTAATCAGAAAACATCAGACTTTACTCACACATAGATATAGGTGATACTGCAACAACTTAAACACTCTTCATTGTCAATCATCTCAAAAGAAAGCATGAATTTTCCCCCATCTAGGCAAAGCACTTCTAATGTAAAAACATCAATGCACATTAAAAGGGATACACATGAGTAAATTACCCTAAGAGAATTTTAACACCCCAAACCCAACTCAACCCCACATAATATTCGCAAGATAATGACCCATATAATACACACAAAGCAAATGGTCATAATATCAGGCATCAAGGTCACCCAACAAAGGTAAAATTCAAGATACGACCCATCACAGGGACCTAGACAGTTATGCAACATAGTTTTCCTACTTCCACAATCACTATCACATGGTTTTGCCAATCATGATCATAAGGCATTCATTCAAACCTTCATAATACAAGACTATTTTAGAGATAAATCTAATTTAACTGCAAGAACTTACTAGATGAATATGCAAATGGATGATGAGAAGAGGAAGAACCGAAAGAGTTCTTAATGCACAATTCTCTTGCTGGGGGATTTTAGTAGGTGAAAGATGTAAAGGTGAATGAAATAGTGAAAGGGAATGATAGGGGGAGTTATAAATTGAAAGGGAACACTTTATGAAGGGACATGAAGATCCAAGAGATGTTAGTCTCTTAATATTCAAAATGGTTCGCCCTTTAAAATTCTGCAGATTTGTCTTACGAGACCTCGACTACGAGTCATACGAAGTCATGTGACTTGTAGGTCCCGATCTCGTAGCAAACCAAACACTTAGGAAAATTCACCACTTCATACCCAAGCACTATGAACCCCACTTACGACTTGTGGGGGACCCTAGGAATCATAAAGTTGTCTCATAGTATGTGTGTAAGCTTCTAGTACTCACTGTTTCCCTCTACGAGGCATAAATATGAGTTGTAGCAGTCATGCCGACTCATAAGCCTGCTCGTAGGAGCTGTATCCAAGCATAATTTTTCCGTTTATCAGTTCTTGGTTTGTTTCTGCAACCTATTACCTAAAATACACCAAAATGCCAATTGATACAACTGGTTCAAAGTCTCAAAAATCACAACATGATATTCAATTACCGAGTAACAAGTTAAGTATGATAAAATGTCTCAAAATAAAATGACACACAAAAGATTCTTGGGTTGCCTCCCAAGAAGCGCCTTGTTTAACATCGTGACTCAACTTTGTCATCATGGATAATCAGACTTCTCCATGAGTTCCATCGCTGCTCCTTCTACTCATTCTTTGTTCATCTTGCATTGCATCTAGTTGCTCAGCAAGCTGCTCTATCCTATCACCAAGGCTTTGCATTGATATAGTTTGTTGTTCCACTTTGTAGTTACATTTGAGGACATCAAACTTTATCTCCCTGACAATTTCATCTTGCTCATTCACCTTGATCAGGACTTTTTCAAGCATATTCTTAATCTGGGTCAGTTTATTAGTGATATAATGCTGGTGGGGTAACCTTGTCCAATGTGCAACATTTTCGCTTTTGGGTTTACTAGAGGCTCCCATAGATGCACTAGTAGTTGATCCGGTGTGCCCTTGAAGGGGTTGGTAGACTTAGGCAACTGTAGATAGCTTATCCATAATCTCAATGATCTCATTAAATAGTCGTCTTACGAATTCCCAATAGTCCCCTCTAAATAGTGCGTCAGCTTGCCCTGTGGCTCAGAGGATAGTGCTCGGTAGAAGCTAGCGGCCAATTCATTATCATTAGACTATGGTTCTGATTTGCTGCTAAGCACTGCTTGTACATCTCCCAAGCCACTACCAAAGGTTCTCCTGGTTCTATTTTGAAATTGCATATGTTGTTCTATAGCTTTTGCTTGTTGTAATCCTTATAGAAGTTCATGAGAAGGACTCTCTATACTTCCCCCCAGTTTGAACAAACATTATGTAGGAGGATTGACCACCATTCTGCAGCTTCATTTCGTAGAGTCATGGGGAAAACGTGAAGAGTCATGGCCTCCTAAGCAGGATGTCTTATCCCAAGGACCTCCCTCAATGTTTGAGTGAAATTCTGTAGGTGGATTTGGGGATCCTTGGACTCTTGTCCATAAGTACACATCTGCAAAGTTTCCAACAAGTCATTCGCAATGTAGAACTTTTGTTCAGTCATAGTGCCAACCAACTTGCAGCAGAAATCAACTAACCAAAAATGAACATAAATAATAAAATACATGAGACTCTAGAAATCAACACTAGAACTAACTAATTGTGAAATTAAATCAAAACCTAGTCGTATTCCCCATCAATGGGGCCATAATTTCTGATAATGTTCACGCTCCAATAAGAAAGCAGTCATTGTCAACAATTAACCTAACCAAGGTTAGGGTCGAATCCCCAGGGAATACAGGGCTTGACTACAAGACTTCACTAGTAATCATTTCTACAATCTCTAAATGGGCGGGGGGGGGGGGGGGGTTGTAGTTCAAAAACAAAAAAAAACCACCACCTAATATAAAACAAGGAAAAACTCAATTTTGGGGAC
>JAOTQR010073034.1:0-13172 GCA_025774065.1 Solanum ossicruentum | reverse complement strand
TTAAATTTAGGCCATATTTCAATCCCAACAATTTATCCCAATTAATAATTAATCTTAGGAAATTTCGGGGTTTAACATGGGCTCACCCTCATATTAACAAGTGTTTAACATTAGAGAAGTCTCAAAGTAACAAGAGTAATGTAGATATTGTCCTTAGTCTTGAGGACTCACCAAAGCTTATCTCCGAAATATCAACTAGCCTCGTGGAAGATAATCAAAAGGTGCTTCGGTCCCTACATGATAATATCATGTATGCATAGAGTATGCATTAGTATGTTTGAATGTACTAAGTATGCGGGATGCAACGCAACAAGACATAAGCCTATATAATCAAAATGCATAATCATAAGCAATAGATATATAATTACAATATGACATGCATGATCAATGTTCATAATAAAACATGCTTATAAATCGTTCATCTTGCATAATATATATATATATATATAGCATACACATGTGTAGGAAGCGACCTCAAACAATATAGACCAAGTAGCTACAACTTGGAATCCAAGGTATGACACTCTCTTGGTAAAGTGGATAGGCATGACACCCCCCGGCTAGGTATGGTCTACTTGCCAAGGCAAACCAAACATGATTACATGACTAGATGAATCTACTAGTATAGCAAGGGTAATAATCATAATCCTATGGTGACATATAGTTTAGAGACAAAAGACTTTATATAAGGACCCCTTGAGCCAAGCCCCCATCTTAAACCTCAATCGGTGCTAAGTTAAATTCCACGGATACTTGAAATAATCATAACTTGTATAACTTATAAGAAACATGGAAGCATGACAGTAGCTCTTGAAACATGCTTGACCTTTATTTGTGAGCCTAACTTGAAACATGTGAGTAGATCATAATCATACATGAACTCTTGCTTTAACAGGAATGGCTCACAAGAGGTAAAAACCTTGAATAGGGCCTAGCTTGTAACTTGTAAAATCATAGATAACTTTTATGAATTCAATACATACTTGAAAACCCTTAATCATCATATAGTCACTTGACTTGTAAATTATGAAACATATCATCAATAACTTGAGAATTCTTGTCTTGACATTTTATCAAAACACTTGGTGGATTCATGATACTAGTTCAAAATCTTGCAATTTGAGAGTGAAATAAGATGAGAAAACTTAATGCAAATCACCTCACCAATATGTAGTAAAACCCTCATGTAGAGTACCTTGAAATCCATCATCAACTTTCATAATAGATCATAGTTTTCATAGCTCAAAACATGCTTAGTCTCAATAGACAAAGATCAACTTATATTGTACGCTTAAAATAGATACTCATGCATAATCAATAGTACTTTGATAAACCCTAACATAATTCATGCTCATATTTCATAATAAGAGATACCCATAAGTAATACAAAATGAAATCATGCAATTTTCATAAAAAAGAAGATTGGGCTCCATGGTGAAAGGACCCAATGGATAAAACCCACATACCTCAAACTTGGGTTTTCTTGAGATGAGCTTGAAGGAAACTTTGAGCTTGAAGTGAATTCTTGAGTCCTAAAGGTAAGTTTGAAATCCTTGAATTTGGTATGAGATATTTGGCTAAGTCTTGGAGTTGTTTTTTGAGGGTCTTAAGTGATATAAAGTTGAAAAATAGCTAGATATGGGTGATTTCACGTTTAAGTGCAGTGGGGCTATGACTCCAATGTCCTTTGGCACATAGGAAAAACTAAGGAAAAAGTTTTACTAGTTCATATCTAATCCACTACGCGGACCCAACATGAAGGAACATTTTACACTATTCCACACCTCTGGCGCGTAGCGGCCAGGGCGCGGATGTTCTCTGGAATTCAAAATTAGTGAAAATTATTTTTTGCTACGGGTCCTCTAAAATCCGAGTTATACCCATTCTCCACTCAATTTTGCCCCCGATTGAGAATATGAAGTTTAATTTTTGATATCATGCATGAATTTTGAGATATAAGGAAATTGTGATTATGGGCATTTTGAAGTACATTTTTTGGGCATTTCATAGATGCAAGTCTTCATGTCATTGTTTCTCAAATAGAAGAAGAACATAATAATGGAACATAAGAGTCCGTTGAGAGAACAAACAACTACCTCTGAAGTCACCAAAGAAAGCCTTAGATTAAGAATAGAAAAAAGGACAATTAATGGGGCCCGAGCTCGTAATGTATACAAGTGTAGAAATAAGGAGTGAATAGTCAACAACGTAGTACCCAACAAACAAACCATGAACATAAAGTAAAACAATGAAGAACATGTGTACTCCTATCATCCAACCGAACCTCCATAACTACAACCTACATCAGAATCAACTAACCTGACAATTATAATTCACTTAGTACCTAGTTCAATAGTAAATCACCAATAAAATAGGATAAACACATCAAGTTCGTAATTAACAAGGTCAAAAGAGGAGTATGTATATCCACAAAAGATAAATGATGTGCAGTGCTATGCAATGATGTGTCAAGTAAAGTGATAATTGTTTATCCTATGAAACACATCTACTGAGACTTAGGCTATAACTCATGGGGAACTCACATGGTCCATGTATCCACTTGGGCCATTTTATATTGACAAAAATACAACTCGCTGGGAACTATTTCCTTTCGACATAAACACAACTCATTGGGACCATTTTCCTTTGGCATGAACGTAACTCATTAGAATCATTTCCCTTTGCCATAATATAACCATAGGTCTCTTATCAGTGTTTTAGAACCAATGCAAATAGAAATTCTCATGTTATTCATGAGAATATAATGGTGTACATACAAATAAGCAACTCACATCAAACAATCACAATATATTTTCCATTATTGAGTTAATATCATCATCAGATCATCCACATCATGGAACACACCAACATATGTCATCAAGTTGCTTTTTTATTATCTCTTCTTATCACTCAAACCAAATATTCAAATCATTCACCTCTTGACCAAATCTCCATTACTCCCCAATGAACATAACAAGGAAATACATTGTTCTATATGCTCGACTAAGGCTAATAAATTAATTTGCTTCGATTTAATCTAACAATTACTTTGAAACTTAAGCCTTCCCTTTTCATAGAACCTCCAAATAAATATAATCTATTCAACTTTAAGATAGTAATAAGAATTCAAGAACAACGACACCCAATTCATTAATTGGGAACATCGGGTCCAAAATGATCCAAAACTCCATTTATGAGAAAGTAGAGAGAAAAAACAGAGTTGAAATCAGTCCATAATCATCAATTTATCAACAATTCATGTTCTTGAGAAATCTCATAAACTTTAAAGTTAAAAACCTAGAATTAAAGGTTAATAATCATGAAACAATTAGTGTGCAATCAAGATTTGGCATCAAAATTACTTAACAAAACTTGAACAACCTCTTCACAATCGCCTATCTCATACTCTAGATTTCAAAAATGGTGGAAAATGGGATCATTCTCGATTTTGAAAAAGGCTGAGTCACTACTAGGAGTCTTTCGTGATCGTCAACCCCTTCAAAAAAATGCAGACCGACTGCTTATTAAAGTCTGCAAATACGGCTCCTTTCCTCTACAAATGTGAAGAGGATCAAATTGACCCTCCACAAATGCAACAAGGCTCCATGAACGTGGAAGCTAGAATTCTTACCTTTTGTGTTTCTAGTTGAGTCTTCGTGAACATAGGGTTTCCAATAACTTACCCTTCACAAATGCAATACAAGTTTCGCGAACACGAAGTGCATACTAGCATCAAACTTTAGTAAAATAAACAATCACTCAAAATTTTGAATGGACCCTTGGGATTCGTTAAAAAATTCATATACATGAATCATAGATATTATCTTACTAAATTCGATATTTTGGACTCAATGAAATTGCTGAACATAAATTCAAGGTCTCTTCAATCCAAAATTTGTTTAGCCCCAACAAAACTAATTCAAGACTCTAATGACTAAAACACCCATGGTATCTTTAAAAAATAGGAAAAATCTTTCTAAGCGTAAAATTACCTATTAGATTTACAAAAATTGCTGAAAATCTATTCTAAGTGTCTGAACTCTGTCTATTGACCAAAGTCAACTCTTGAACTAAACTAACTTAATCTTTCAACTTAAGACCTCAATTTCATGAAACAACTCCAAAACAAAAAAGGACGGCACTCCTAGATCGAATTCTATGTTTTAGAGTCAACAAAATAAATGGAATTTCAATCTATGACTCGTAGCTTTGGATGGTATCAAAAATCACTTTTAGACAACTTAAAGCCTCCAAAACTCGAGAACTTTAAAATTTCACAACTTTTCAGCAGAGCTCCAAAATCAAAATAAAAAATTAAACAAATGTGAACTAGGATAACTATCGAGAGGGGTAAAATGATAATTTTCTAAAAATTTCTAAAAATCAGCTTTGAGGTCATTACAAAATTAGGGGAAGATGAGGCATGGACTGCAAAATCATGTAATGAAGAGATTAAACCTTACCTAAATTAAAAGCGAAGATCGTTTCTTTTCTTGATAATGGGATATGGTTGATTGACACTAAGAACTAATTTGGAGAAAGAAAATTAACTAATTAGCTTTAAATTGTGACTTTTTAACCGTTAAAATTAATGTGATCAAAACTAGAATATAAAGTCAATGAATTGTGACAAGCCATCATTCCACGCTCTTATGTATCCATATTTCAATCCTCGTTTGTGTAGGCGGGAGTGTATTAGGGTCGTGAGGGACTTCTAGTACTTAGACAAGTTCATGACTTTCCCATGAGTTGAGATTTGGGTGTTGGTTTATGCAAGTGTCAACTTTAAACGAACATAACTTTCTTGGAAATGGATAACACATGACATGTCAAATAAAATCCCTTTGAGTTAGCTTTCCAATGCACTTGGTTTTACCTCATTTTGAGTTCAGATGAAGGAGTTGTGATGGTTTTCGTGAGACACTCCCGTGCAGTGAAACCACACGGGCACCTTGACGGGCAGTGGGGCTTTGGACGGGCCGTCTGGGATGCCTTGAGATAGAAAAGACCATTATTGGTCTAAGGCATATGAAACGGCCAGTGGAACGGGCCGTGTGTCTGGCCACTGACCATGTGGCTAGCACTGGGGTATGTGTAAGGGAAGCTTAGTGAGCATGGAAGGAGTTTGTGACTAAGTGTAGTGCCACGACCATCTTCATGGGCCGTGGCATGCTTGACGAGCTGTATGGCCTGGCGTGGAGTCTCCTGGCCACAATATTTCTCACCAAGTGTAACTCCACGGGCCACTACATGGACCTGTAGCATCACACGGCCCGTGGAGCCTCACGTTAAGGTGACGAAACATGATTTTTCCAAAGTATCCCAACTTCCAATTTTTGATCAAGTCTCACCTCATGGGCACTCCACACGACCCTTGGAGTGCCACACGACCCATGTGGGACACAATGGGGCATCACTTTGCCAATTTTTCCATTAGTTCATTAATGGCATTTTCATAAATTTTATTTATTCTAATGACCTTTTTAGACTCCCAATGCTATCTTAACCTCCCCAAAAGACTTTAACCCTATCCAAAGGATCAAACTTATTACTCTCAACTTGAATACACTCTCAAATTCTCTCAAGATCCTTCACAAAGACCCCAATAGGAATTCGAGGAAACTCAATAACAAGTTTGGAATTTCAAGACCCCATTCAAAGCTCATATTCTTTCCCAACTTAATTTCAAGAAACTCAAAGTCTAAGGTATGTGGGTTTCAACCATTGGGTTCTTTAATACATGGTGCCTAACCTTTCTTTTTACATAAATTGTACGATTATAAGTTGATTTATTTGTGGGTATGACTTATTATGAATGTATCTATGAACTATGTTATAGTTGTATAAAAAGTGTGATTGGTTAAGCATGTTTTGAGCTATGAATCTATGAACTATTTTGAGATGTGATGGAGAGTTTTGATGTATCTTGCATAAGGGTATTACCATGTGTTGGTATATAGTTTTATATTGAGTTTTCTTGTATGATTTCACTCTTAAATTCCATGATCTTATACTAGCATTACACACCTGCCAAGTGTTTGATAAAATGCTCGGTTTTGGATTCTGGAGCTATGGATGATCTATTTCATGACCTATGACTTGAATAACTTTATGATGATGAAAGGAAGGTATATGTGTGTTGATTTTATGGAAAGTATCTATAGTATTGTGAGTTAACTATACCTAGTTGAGGAGGAGTAAATTGCCTTAACCATCTTGATGGGGGGGTGGTATGGCCATTAACCAATTGAGGGGTTGATACCTCAATCACTTTTAATGGGGGGGTGGTGGTCATGCCTATCAACAAATTGGGGGGTTGATTCCTCAATCACTTGGGATGGGGATGGTCCTGCCATCAACTAATTGAAGGGTTGATACCTCAATCACCATGGATGGTAGGGTGTAACAACCATCAACCAATTGAGGGTTGATTCCTCAATCACTTCTAAGGGGTGGTCTATCTTCCATTCTGAGCACTAAGTTTGCTTGGTTTATGATGATAGTATCTTCCTACAATGTAATATATTCTATATAAGCATATTTTTCTTAAAGAATTATTCATACATGTCACATTGTTATTATGCTATTCATTGCTTATGATATTGCATTTTGCCTATGTTGCCTATCTATTGTTGCATTGCATCCTACGTACTTAGTACATTCAAATGTACTAACATATACTCTATGCCTACATGATGTTACCATATAAGAACCGGAGCCCTACTTGATCATCCTTCTCCTCCACATTGGCTAGTATGATTTCTCTAGAAGCAAGCTAGTGAGTCCTCAGCTCCGAGAACATACTTCTCTTGATTTATGCTATGTATTTACTCTTCTTATGTTGGAAACTTCTGATTATGAAGGTGAGAACGAATATTGTCTTGACCCCCACTCCTATCTATGTATTAGAGTTGTTGTTGGAACCTTGTGATATGTTAATACTATGCTATTGGCTTGTTATGTTTCTACGGTATCAAGGATGTCCCTTAGCCCTGTATTCCATTTTTACTATCTCATATTGTTGTTTTATTGCATCAGTGACCAAGGATGTGTAATGATATGCTAAGAGGCTTGTTTGGGTTCCCTTTGGGTTCTCCATTCGCCATGTCATGTGTAGGCCCTAGGCTTGGGTCATGACAAGCTTGATATCAAAGTACTAGGTTGTTAATTGTCCTTGTCATCCAACACGCCATGTCGATTAGAGTCTTATTCATAGTTTTATTGTGCACCACAACTATGAGTAAGAGGCTATGAGACATTTTAGAAAATGTTTCCCTTCTTCATGATCTATGCCGTGCTATAGAATTAAGGTAAGGTTTCCCCTCTAATGAATATTCTTTTCCATTTTTAGATCATGCCTAACACAAGAGAAAGAAGAGCCCGTACTCCCGAATAGCAACCAGCTCATGGAGAGCTCCGGGGTGCTCTCACCTTGCTAGCCTAAGCCATGTCTAACCAAGTCAACCAAGGGGCCCAAGCCCATCATGCTCCTACCCCGGCATCTCGACTGAGGGACTTTATGAGGTTGAACCCACCAGAGTTCTATGGGTCTAAAGTGGATGAGGACCCTCAAGAATTTATTGATGAGGTTTACAATGTGTTATCTATTATGGGTGTGAGGTCAGAAAAGAAGGCAGAGTTGGTGGCTTACCAACTCAAGGGGGTAGCCCAAATATGGTACACTCAATGGAAGGAGGAGAAGGGGAAAAACAATGTGATTCTGTAGGAGGAGTTTAAAGCGGCTTTCCTCAACCGATTCTTTCCTCTTGAGCTTAGGGAGGCCAAAATGATGGAGTTCATTAATTTGAAACAAGGATCTATCAGTGTGAGAGAGTATGCTCTCAAGTTCAACCAACTCTTTAAATATGCTCCACACTTGGTTGCCGACCTAAGGTCTAGGATGAATAAGTTTATGATGGGTGTTTCCAATTTGGTGAATGAGGAGTGTCGTGCCTCTATGTTGATTAGTGACATGGATTTGTCCCGCCTAATGACTTATGCCAAATAACTAGAGGGGGAGAAGTTGAGAAAAAGAAGGGGTAATGAGGCCAAGAGGGCCCGTTTTGATGGTAAGTTCCAAAGTCCCAAGGGTGGTCGGTTTCATCAAGGCCAAGGGTCTTCTCGTGCTCCTAATAGAATGTTTGCCAAAGACTACCCAAGGGCCCAAGGTGATGGTGATGTGGTGCCCAATGTTATGTGTCCAAAGTGTGGTAGGGGTCGTAGTGGCCTATGTTTGAAGGACACCAATACTTGTTTTGGTTGAGGTGAAGTAGGGCATAAGGTGATGGATTGTCTACAAGGGTAAGGATGTTCGTCCACAAGGATAGGTGGCCTAGCCCAAGACATGGAGATTCCTACTTGGACGTAGGAGGAAATTAAGATGGATTTTTGGTTGGGTTACCTAAGACTAGAAAGAGTTTTGATTCTATTTGGGTTGTGGTTGATAGAATGACAAAGTCGGCTCATTTCCTACCAGTTAAAACTACATATGGTGCCGAAGACTGTGCTAACTTGTACATCCATGAGTTGGTGAGATTGTATTTGGTGCCCTTGTCTATCATATCAGATTCTGGTGCACAATTCACCTCACACTTTTGGAGGTCCTTACAAAGAGGTCTTAGTATCAAGGTTAAGCTTAGTACGACCTTCCACCCTCAAACGGATTTCCAAGTCGAAAGAGCTATCCAAACTCTTGAGGATATGCTTAGGGCTTGTGTATTGGAGTTTAAGGATAGTTGGGATGATCATCTCTAATTTATTGAGTTTGCTTATAATAATAGCTATCATGCAAGCACTGGTATGGCTCCTTTTGAGGCTCTTTATGGATGGCATTGTAGATCCCCGATTGGATGGTTTGAGGTGGGGGAGATGGCCTTGTTAGGACCAGATTTGGTTATGGAGGCCATGGAAAAGTGAGTATGATTATGAGGTACTTAAATCCACCCAAAGTCAACAAAAGACCTATGCCGATGTGAGGAGAAGGGATCTTGAATTCAATATTGGTTATTGGGTCTATTTGAAGGTCTCACCCATGAAGGGTATGGTCCAGTTTGGCAAAAAAGGTAAGTTGAGCCCACGATTTGTGGTTCCCTATAAAGTGTTGAGAAGATTGGTAAAGATGCCTATGAGTTGGAGTTTCCCAATGACATGCATATGGTACATCCGATCTTGCACGTGTCTATGTTGAGGAAGTGCGTGGGTGACCCTAGTGCTATTGTGTCTCTAGATGTTGTGGGTGTTGTTGAAGACAATTTGACTTATGAAAAGGTCCCAGTAGAAATCTTGGATAGACAAGTGAAGAGGTTGAGGAACAAGGATATAGTGAAACGACCCCAAAAAGTGCCCGAAAATGTACCTAAAAAATGTCCATAATCATAATTTCTATTTATCTCAAAATTCATGTGTGATATTAAAAATCTGACTTCATATTCTTATTCAGGGGAAATATTCAGTGGGAAATGGGTATAACCCAAATTTTAATGGACCCATAGTGAAAAATGAATGTCGCCAATTCTGCAATCCTAGTAACAGTTCGCGACTGCTCTACTATGTAGAGCTGTCGCGAAGCAGTGTATTTTGTTGCTAGTTTTCTAATCTTGGTCCAAGGATTTCGGATCATGGGTCCAGGCATTCCTATGGGTAAAAATACCTAGCCATATTTCAACACCATATCATACAAGACATTTCCCAATACTCTCTCAAACACTTAGATAAATATTTCACTCAAAATTCAAGTGCCAAAACTCACTCCGGATCTTAAGGATTTCACTCAAGTTTCAAGTCTCCATTCCAATCTTCATTAAGGAATTCTCTAAAGCTAAGGCATGTGAGTTTCAACCATTGTGTCCTTTCACCATGGTGCCCAAGCTCCCTTTTTACATAAACTTCATGCTTCTAAGTTGATTTATTTATGGGTCTTACTTATTATAAATTTGACTATGAACTATGTTGGGGTTTCATAAAAGTGTGAATGTTTGAGCTTGTTTTGAGCTATGAATCTTGGATCTATCTTAAGATTTGATGAAGAGTTTTGATGTATATTGAATGATGGTATTACTTAGTATTGGTGGGTTGATTTACTTCAAGTTTACTTGCATGATTTCACTCTTGAATTGCATGGTTTTATACTAGCATTGTACACTCGTCAAGTGTTTGATAAAATGTCGGGGTAATGTATCTTGAGATGTTGAAGGCCTAATGCTTAGTATATGAGTTAAGTGACTTTATGATGATAAAAGGATGGTATATATGTGTTGATTTCATGATAAGTATCTATAGTGTTGTGAGTTGACCATAATCAATTGAGGGGTTGATGTCTCAATCACCTCGGATGGGGGTGGTAAGCCATCAACCAACTATGGGGTTGATACCTCATTCACTTCCGATGTACCATGATCATGTCCATTAACTAATTGAGAGGTTTATTCCTCAATCACTTCTAAGGGGTGGTCTACCTTAGATTCCAAATAATAAGTTTGCTTGGTCTATGATGATGGTCTCTTCCTTCACATGTAATATGTTCTATATAAACATGTTTTACTTTAAATATCATTCATACATGTCATATTGTTATTATGCTATTCATTTCTTACGATATTGCATTTTGCCTATGATGCCTATTTCTTGTTGCATTGCATCCTACATACTTAGTATATCCAAATGTACTAACACTTACTCTATGCCTACATGATTAGGAACCAGAGCTCCTCACGATCATCCTCATCCTCCCCGTGGCTAGTACTATCTCTACAAAGCAAGTTGGTGAGTCCTCAATTTCAGGGACAATGTCTTTGATCTTATGCTATGTATAAAGACTCTCTTTCTTTTATTGTATGCTTTGACTATAAGGGTGAGCCCGGTTGCTTGTCTTGGCCCCCGCTACATTCCATGTTTAGAGGTGTTGTTGGACAAATTATGTATTGATGCTATGAGCTTTGACTCTTTTGATGGTTTACATTATGAAAGATTTCCCTTAGTTCCTTATCCTTGTTTTATGCCCTTCGTTGTTGTTCAAATGCTTTCATGACCAATGATGTGTAATGATATGTTAAGAGGCATGTTTGGGGTCCCTTTGGGTTCCCCATTCGCCTTGTCACATCTAGGCCCTAGGCTTGGATCGTGATATGTTTCTTCTGTTAATGTCCTTTGGAGGAATCAACAAGTCTAAAGTGCTACATGGGAAGCCGAGCTGGACATGCAAAAACATTACCTTTATCGCTTCCATTCTACTCAAGCCTAAGTTACAAATTCTAAGTCCCTTAAGTGATTTCAAGTCTTAAGTTTTTACCCTTATGTCATTGCATGCATCCATGTTTATATTGACAAGTTATAGTGATTTTGATGTCCATGTTGACACTTTTTGAAAATCATGTTTAAGTTCATTTGTTGCATCCATATTGGGCTAAACTCTTCATGATTACTTTCCTTGTGTACGTTTCTTTGACATTCGGGGATGAATGTTCCCAAGGGGGAGATATTGTGACACCCAGTAATTTCATGCTCTTATGTTTTCATGTTTCAAGCTTCGTTTGTGTAGGTCGGGAGTGTATTAGGGTTGTGGGAGACTTCTAGTACTCAGACAGAGTTCAAGAGTTCCCTATGAGTTGAGATATGGGTGTTGGTTTATGCAAGGGTCAACTTTAAATGAGCATAACTTTTAGTAAACTTGGAACTGGACTGTAACACCCCACACTTTACAATACTAGTATAATTCAAATGAAACATGACATGATTTGGACTAATTGACGCTAAATCTTAAAAGTGCTTGAATCTCGTGTTAATAGGCTATATGTGCGTTTAACGCTTAAGGGGGTCGAGGGTATACATGTTTTGTATCGAATTAAGGAGATTACGGCCTTAAATGAAGTAAAAGAATTGAGGTGCTTGTAGGACTTAAAAGCTAGCAACTGAGTCACCTACTTGCTTAGTTTAAATTTGCTAGTTAAACGGAGATGAGGCTCGACGTCGAATTTGTCCATGTTCAATTATGAATAAAATCCATGTCCAGGGGGTAACTTTGGCCCATGTCTTAGCATCATAAATGGGATACATTGTCAAAACAAGAAGTATAATAAAAAGGGCCCCAAATACATCACAAAACACTTAACAAATTGGGCCAACCCAAGTAAAGAAGAAAGCTGAAAATAGGCAGCTCAAGTCCATCAACTTGGTGACCCATTTAGGCCCAAGTTCAAGGGCCAAGCTGCTGCATAAGAAGCTTACTAATATGTGTCTTAAGATGGTCAAAAAGTCAAAATAAGTTGGCCAAGCTAGGCCTTTAAAAAGGGATAAGAACAGCTCACAAATTCATTTCAACATAGACAATAAAAAAAATCTGCTTTCTTGGTGTTTGTTTGCTCTCGTTTAAGGAGGTGAAAGATAAGCTTTACAACATCACAAGGATCCCTAAAGAAGATCTAAACCTTGACTTTGAAGGTAAGTAAATATATTTATGCACCTAGTATAGATTGTTTATCAAAACCAAAGAAACAAGTTAATCACACATATGCTGGAAAATTCAGACAGTTTGTATGTTAAGGATTCTTGTGCAATTTTCTTGTTAATTAAGAGGTTTTTCTCTTTTTGGATGGATTTATTATGAAGTAGTACTTATGTACTAAACAAAGGTTGGTGTTGCAGCAGTGTAAAAAGGCTGATTAACCACTTTTACAGTCCATAACAGTGAGTGAGTATATGATATCGCAATTGTATGCTTAGTATGAACTTGTGGACTATTGGATAGAATGCTATTGTCTCACTTCCTTAATGACTGATTTGTTACTGTTTTGAAACTTGTTCAAGGCTGTTTGTATGTGTAAATGTTGCTGAAATAGTCTGGTTAAAGTTGGAATAGGTTTGGGGTTGTCGACGTCGAAATGTGGCGAAGGAAGGTAACATTATGTTGTCCATTTTTAGATTGTGTGGAATTGTGATGTGTTGTGATTTATGGGCTATTGTAAGGCTTTTATGGCATTAAAACAGGCTGATCATGATGTGTATGTATGAATATGTGTTGGAAATACAATTAGAGACGTAGAGGTTGGAAGAATACGCTCGGGTTTATGAAAACCTGCTTGATGCCCGTGTGTTGTTTTGTTATGTAATTGGGCTGCCAAGATGTGTTTATTGGCTGCTAATGCTAGTTTTATCCCTTACTATGTTGTAGATAAGTA
>JAOTQR010073023.1:0-13174 GCA_025774065.1 Solanum ossicruentum | reverse complement strand
TTTAAGCTATACTTCAATCCCAACAATTTATCCCAATTAATAATTAACCTTAAGAAATTTCGGGGTTTAACATCTTCCAATCTAGCCACCAGTTGGGCAGTCAACAAGGGCCAAGTAGTCTAACCATAAATGTAACAATGGAATGTATTCCCCATGGGAAAAAGAATCCCACTATTATAAAACAATTGCATCTCTACATCGGAGTATCAATCATGGGGGTCCTCAACCCAATACTCAGTCGGCGCTCAGTCATCAGAATTTGCATCCTCCACTTGGCATCATAGTCGCGACCACTAGGACATAAGTCCACGAGGAGCGTCACCTAGGACCTAAACTCTTCATACATAACCATCGATGCTCAATGGAGACGGGGAGTGTTATCTGGGATGAGATGTATCAATTTAATCACTCACTCAACTAATCTATTCGGATCCGAAACTCCAAAGTTATATCGTGTACTTAGTGAACATAGGCAATGATAATCACATCGTGACTAGAGTGAACATAGGCGACGGTGCTCTCAACCTAGGTACCCCACAACCTCAATGCAACCCAAATAATCACAATCACCACCTCTCTTAGATACAACAGATACCCTAGGATCGAATGGAAAAGATCAGTGCAGAATGACTATCTATAGTACATTGGAGAGTATATACATCATAAAGCATCATAGAGTCATGCCTAGATAAGGCCAGGTATACCACAAACTCATTAATCCCAATTGTCGAGAGAAAACATGGACAATCATGGTATCATAGATATCCTAGAAAACCAGACTCTGCAAAGTTATATCTATGCCAGAACCTGGCCATAGTGGACATATACTTAATAAATGGTCTCCTAGACAACATATCTCTGTAGTGACAGGCAATACATGATCATACCAGTGAAAGTCCAGTTAGTATGCATGCCTTCCCCAAGCATTAACTCATATTCGTCCCTTACTAGGCCCTTTTCTGTGTAAAGCAACTCATAGGGCAGTATCGGTATAACCAAAGCTATGGCCCAAAAGTCTAGATAATTAGAGGGGTGAAACCCACTAGGATCATATTGTAGCTTAGAACCTACAAAGAATATCACCTAAGAAACGCATGTGCCCGCCAACTTAAATATGTCGCTCTCAACTAGATGTCAATTCCCAAGACAAACTAATATAACTACTGTATCATCGCAGATCATCCAGAATGCCCGCAAGATATGACCTAGACTCGCTAATAGGGTTGCACTCTTATCTCTAAACCACCAGTGGGTTAGTGTCAACATAACTCGTATTTCAGGTCACAAGGATCCTTCAAGTGTACAAGTGTAGAACCAGTGGTGCAAGTATAGAACAGATAACAGCAGTATACAAGATCATAATAAACCATAGCGCAACATAGAATCATGTTTAATCGGGGAATTCTACCAAGAGTACTCAGTAAAGATATAGATAATTGCAGCCATATGTTGCATATACATAGCAAAAAGAAATAGATACTAGATCCAGCATACATGGTATCATGTAATGACAGGTCAACCTTAATAGAAAGTATATTTTAGTAGCCTCAGACCACACACCCATACAAGCAAGAGTCAAGCTTAGTGTACATACCTGCCACATATTTGCAGCTCCAACCAACCCCTTCCAGGCTCCTTCTAGTGATATGTGTAACTTAGGTAATATAACAGCTACAACCAACAAAACCCTCAATATAATAACTATTGTCCCATAACATTATATAGAAACAACACACAGATCACATCCATCCATATAAAATATATCTCTTAAACATAATCCATAGACAATACATTCCTACATATTTCAACTCAAATATGCAAATATTTTAGCTCAGTCTAGGGTTTAGAGAAAGCCTAACCTACCTGGCATCCAACGTATCTTGCTCCGAGTTAATCAAACCAAGCTTTTTCCCTCCGAATTTCTTCCCAATACTTCTTAGCTATTAAAACATAAATCCCAAGATCATTACAACTGATTTGGTTGTAAAATCTTAAGAAATGGGTGAAATTACATCAATCACTACTAAAATGGGAAAATTTTGGGCCCACACCAAAAACCCAAACCAATCCCCATAAAATAATCCCCACATCACCCCGAGCCCATATCCAGCAACTTGGCCCAAAACGAACCCCAGAAGACTAAGAAAAGCCCCAAAAACCAAGATAAAAAACTTAATCAGAAAAGTATTCTTTTCAAACATTTCTCAGTCAAAATTCTCAAAGTGTAAGAAAAAATCAGTGAGCACCATGAATTACACACATTCCTCTCAAAACATAGAATAATTTAGACACAAATTTCACTTAATTCAGTTATGAAATGTCAGAGCTATTGCAATGTAAAGTTTTCACTTATTCCCGATATATCAACAGAGAAAATGCAAAGTTTTACCTCAAAATACGTGTCAAATTCTGAATCCGACTTCACCAAGACGTTCCTTGCGAAAAATTGAGTAACAAATCCTTTGAATCACTCAAATCGAATGAAAAATGAGCTCCGAATTGCGGTGTAAAGTTGAGTGGATATATATATATGTGTGTGTGTATATATATATATATATAAGTTGTATATATATAGGGGATGACAATGCTGACATTGCTGACACATGGTTGATTCTGACCACAGCATGTGTCAATACTAAGGCCTGACACAATGCCACCTCTCTTCCCATTCTTCCTTCAATCTATTTTTCATCATTTTGGGTTCGTCCAGACTCCAATTTTCTCGAACAAATTATGTAACACTATGGATTTTAATGTTTCGGACCCAACGGTGCAGTTAAAATTTTCAAGGAAGCTTCCTACAATAATGTGATGATCCCACTTCTTCGTACGCCATTTTTAACGGAAAGCCCCCAGGGGGTCGAGGCACATCCAAACATCCCCGATAACAAACGACGTGTCACCCCAGACCTAAATCGATGTTCTGGAGCTAACTATGCTATCAAAATTCTCATCTAGGGCACGATTCCTAAGAGCATTGATTGGGTCAACTATTAATCAATTCCGGTTGCCAAATTTATAATCCACGATAATAATTTGACCGGACATACTCCTAGCCTAATTCAACCATTCTTTAGTTAATGGAATCGTCAGAATTCTATTCTGAGGTCAATTATTAGGACTTTACCTAAAAACTCATTTTGCTGATGTAACTTTCCTGTTAACTTAAAAATCCATATAACTCATGAATAAGCCGACCAATAATCATCCCAATAGACCTGATGACACTTTACACATGCTCATATTAACATAATAGCAACAAAACCATATAAATAATCCAAAGGGTCATTACAGTATTTAATTGTGCATCTTAATTATCTTATGTTGATTCTTATTCTTATAATTTTACTCTTATATTAGGTAATTATATATTAGATTAATTTGATTAGTAGTGGTAGTAATTAAATTTTAAGAGTATCATTTTTCAAAATAATTTTATAAAATAAATATTTTCTAAGGAGAGTGCAATTTGCAAACTGGACAATTTAAGGAGAACAAAAGGAGTACTTCAAAATGTTCGATCCATGGGCGGAAATATACAGATTATCATGTACAGCAAGGAATGAAAGAGAGTACAATGGATGCTTCGAATGACGTTGACCTCATAAGTATGGTATATTTCATATCTTCTACTTCTATAATTATTTTAATTTTCCACTTTCTTATCAATTTATCGATCATCTCTAATTAATATTGGAAGATTATAATTAATATGATTATTGGAAGCTTGTTTATTTTTTTCCATCATAGCTTTAAAGCCATTTTTCCTCCTTTTTTTCTCTTGTCTAAAATATAAGATATTTTGATTTTACCTTGTTATTTTCAACTACGAATCTTTTAATACTTAGATAAGATTTTAAATTTAGTTGACATGTATTTTTGGATTTATTAATAATGTTTTTTATTACTAAATAAATTTTTATTTTCAGCCACCTGAGGAAAATAAAATAAAAAGTTGTAAGAAGATGATATATAATGAGAGATCTAAAGATTACAATGAAATCGAGAAAGAAAAAGAGCAACAGGTCTCTTTTGAGGAGGAAAGACTTGAAAAACAACAACAACAAGAAGATGACATCAACGATATTCAAGAAATTTTACATATTACAATTGACTTATATATTTGTTCTTTTGATTTGGAGATGGAGAAAAATCCTAGAATCTTAAATCAGAAGATATAAAGTATTAATTATTGTCTATGTATGTCATTTCCTCACTTTGATTTTGTATGATTTTCATATGAGGTCGAGCTTAACATTATCACAAGTGACGATATTCTCCCAAACAATGAACGCAAAGCATGAAATAATTAAGTAAACACTATTCAAGAGACACTACCTAACAAACAAAAATGAAAAAGTATTGATGGTATGTAATTAGTTAATTTATACATCTAAAAATTGAAAATTTAAACTATTAATTATTATATTTTTAATTGGTTATGCATTAACTTTAGGTGAGTTTAAGAGCCTTGGTGAACATAGCCAGGAGGATAAGATTGATAATAATGATGAAGATGACCATTTAAATAATGGAACATCATTACAAAGTATGATATTTAATTTTCTTTTTGACTTATGTGAGGTAATTAATTAACCATAACTTATGTTTATTTACTTAATTTAGGAAATATTTTGATTTTATTTTCTATTCTGAATTAATAGGTGATGGTCGAACACGAGACATCTGAGGAACATGACAGAAATATATCAAGAAAGGATCAGGAGGAACCTATTGAAGGGGAACAACCGGAGGAGGAACTACAACAACAACAACCAAATGGCAACACTGGTATATAAGGAATAATTTTATATCTCACAATTTACACTGATGTTATTTTTTTCATGTGGTTAAATAGAGTTGGATTCGAAATTTTATATTAGTGAGATTTCTTATAGGATTGGAACTCCGATCTGCAAATGGCATAGGACAGTATTGTAGCCTAAGGTGTATAAATGACATATATTTTAACTAGAATCTAATTTTTTTTCCAAGTGTATCATACTCTATCATTTGGTTATGCATGATTTTTTAGGTGAGCCCAAGCTCAACAAAGTGACAGGTGAAGATAGTCTTTCGAATATTAATTCAGATCATGTTTTAAATGACAATGATGCCAATTGTGGTTCAAAACTTTTGTAAAGCAATGAAAATGGTGGAAACTATCGTATCACACAAGGAATACCGAGAATTATAAAATTTCATTCCATCAGCAACCTCTATTTTTTACATTAATGTTGAGTATTATTCAACAACGGTTTGCTCCTTATTCAGTTTTGATCCTTAAATATTTGATAAAACAAAATAAATTGTTTAACTTAGAATTTAGATTACTACAGAAATAGAAAGATATCACTCTTTAGACCAATTGAAAATGAAGTATCAAATAAGTCAAGAGTGTCTCATTATCAACAATGTCTCAATATCATCAATGTCTCAATGTCTCAGTATCAATCTCAATATCATCAACGTCTAGATTTCTCTGTATCACTCGCAATATCATCAATTTCTCAATATCAACATTGTCTCATTATCAACAATATCTCAATATCATCGTTTCACAATAAGCACCATCTCCCTATCAACACCAAATGAATCACAAGGGCACATAGATTACTAATTTATTATTAAATTATAACTCAGTATATAGCCATATGAACAAGTATTCAATACGAAAAGTCACGATCAAGCCTTGAATGGTACAATTCTACCCACAAATACTCTATTCCATGCATATAGGATAATACAAGATTCATTTATACATAACAAAAGGCTAGAAATTCACTTGCCTCAAATAAAGTCTTGAAATCAAGAAGAAATTGCTGCTTTCTCCCTCCAAAGATATTCCAAATTACCACAATTTATTCAAATATAGCACCACAATCCCGTAATGAATCTAATGACACTAAAATCAATCAACGAATTCAGGAGAAAAGGTAAAATGTTAAAAATCTCACGCTGAAAGACGTAGGTGAACATTAAAAATTTATGAGTAAAAATGTTCTTTCATAACAAGGAATCCAGCGGTGAAATCACTTTCGAAAATGGAGTTAAATGAGGGTGAAATCAAATGATTTAAGTTTAAAAAATTCTATCCCGAAAATCCCCAATTTCCACTATCAAATTCCAGATTAGAATTTGAAAACACAAATTAATTAATAGAAATAATTGAAATTCATTAAAAAATAGTTAGCCAATCAATTTGCTTTCAAAACCTCGAAAATCCTCTCTTAGAACATAGCTTGAAATGTCAAAAATGGTAGAAATGATTTAAATCACGTATTTTAAAAGGAGACATTGTTCAGGCACCTACAATGCTCTATGAACTCGGAAGCTAGAGGGTAATAACCCTCTACAGATGAGACATTCACCCTGCAAAAATGGAGGTCTGGCCACTTGGTCTCCGCGAACGCAGCCTATGGGGCGTAAATGCGAAGTACTTGTGCCATACGCATCAGAAATAAGAATGCACCAACAACTTAGCTTAAATAAAAAGAACAATTGTATCCTCAGGAATCAGTTTGGGACCCTGTAAACATAAACCAAACATAGAAACCTACCAAAAACGATGATCTAAATTCAATGAAACAGTAAGAATTCAAATATGAATCTTCCGCGACCTCGAACCCTAGAAAGATCATTTAAACTAGTTTAGGATCTAAAAACTCAAAATATTCATAGAACCTCTAAAAATTACAATGAGGGAATTTCTAGCATTACTTTCACAACCCAAAACCATTGGAACTGCTAGAAATTCGGCATGAGCTCCCGAACCTTGAATGTTGACCAAAGTCAAACCTATGATCCAATATGAACTAGCAACTTTGGGGCTAAGATCTCTGTTTTAACTATAGATTCAGTTTAGCAAGTTCTCGTACACCAAACACGGCATTTTAGAACTAATGAAATTGATAAAATCAAATTTTGACACTCAAAACTCAAAATGACCACATAACTCGAAATTTCCATCTTTAGGACTTTTAAAGCACTTTCTTTTGCAAAGCTCTGACTTTTCATGATATTTGAAATTTCAAAATTTTAGACCTATCAAAAAGTGATATATGTCAACTTTTGAGAAGGCAAAAATGGTAATCTGATAAAAAAAAATTATAAGGATCGGGATTTTTGTATAGCTTTAGTGATGCTTGAGGTTTTATTTAGGAAAGTTTTGGGTCAAGGTTACACCATATGGAACTTCCATGTTCTATCTAAGTTCACTTTCAAGTCTTCAATTCAAGCTTATTAATGTTGTTTAAGGCCATCATGGGACTCCTACATCAAGCCAAGTTGAAAGGATTTCATCGGCTAAGTTTTTCACAAGTACCAGTCAACTGTAAATGGGCATATATCTAGCACAAATTAAACTGGGTGGCCCACGACCGATCAAATAAAATCTCTTTAAATTTTCTTTCCAATGCACTTGGTTGCACCTCCTTTAGAGTTCGGATGAAGAAGTTATGCTCATTTTCATAGAACTCATTTGTGTACGGGTATACACAGGATTCTAAAAATTTGTCTCATTAATGGCGATTTCGTAAATTCGGTTATTTCAATTGGTCTTTTGAGATCTCCTATGCTACATAATGACCTTGTAAATACCTTAAACATTATTCAAATTATTCACACTCACACTCTCTCATTCACCCTAAGGTATGAAATTGTAACACCTCACATCTTACAACACTAGTACTATGCAAATGAAATGTGATATGGCTTTTCAGATGAGCGCCAAATTTTTTAGAAGTGCTAGAATAACAAATTAGACGGTGATATGTATGTCTAACGACGAAGAGAGGCGAGTATAAGTAAGTTTTAAGTCAAATTGAGGAGATCACGACCTTAAAAGAGGTGAAAGAAGTGTGGTGCTTGTAGGACTTAGCAATCCAGTAGGTGAGTCACCTACATGCTGAGCAAAACTATGCTAGCTATATGGAGACTAGATCCAATGCCAAATCTGTCCAAGTCGGATAATGAATAACGTCTGTGTTAGGAGTGTAACTTTAGCTCCTGTTTTACCAAGGTAACTAGATAATACGTATAGCCCAAGATGAGCACTAGAAGGGCCCAAGTACATAACAACCCACATGACTAATTGTGCCAAGCTAAGTGAAGAGAAATTAGGAGAATGGATAGCCAAGGCCCATTAGCTTTGAGACCCATTTAGGCCCAAGTGTAAGGGCTAAGTTGTTGCATCACTAGCTTATTAATATATATTAATATATGGTGAAAAGATCAAGAGAAATTAGGCCAAAGAGACCCTTTAGAAGGTCTCAAAAATAGTCCCTTAAGTCATTTCACTTTGTGATAATTTTTAACTTTCCAAAAGACTTTCTTTTACTCTTTACTTCACTTCACAACACAAGAAATAAAACCCTCTAGGTTTCTTGAAGGAAATTTCAATCTTGAATCCTAACTAGAAATAACCATGTATTTGGTATGCTTTTCCCATGAAAAGCAAGAAATATATGTTAGTTATGCTTGTTAATAAAGGTCAGACAGTATGTGTTTAGAAAGTTGCTGCACACTTGCCTTTCTTTTAGTGAAATCTTTATGGTTTGTAGGCTGGACTATGAAGAGACATTTATGTTCTTAACATGGTTTATGTTATAGATATTAATCTAAGGTTGTTTCCCTGATTTTGTTTCACTTAAAACCGAGTTTTATTGTGCTATCTTTAGTGTGATTTTGATTGGAACTTGTGGGCTAATGCATAGAAGGCTATTTCCTCACGTCGTCCATGACTACTTTGGTACTATTTTGGGACTATTTTAAGGACTTTTTTATGTATAGATGTGTTGAGAATAGTTTTGTTAAAGTCTGTATAGTTTTGACTTGTTGACGTCAAGATATAGGGAAATGGCGTAATGTTGTGCTACCTAATTGCATGTAGTGGGAAGTTGGTGTGTGCCGTGAATTATGGACTGTTTCCAGCATGTTACGGACCTAAACTAGGCTATTTACACCATATATATAGAATGGGTAGTAGACACATATGCTTAGGGGTGGAAAGGATGAAATAATATAGTTGGGTCGATGTTTATGGGTTGCTGCCCGAAGTTTATTTTGAAATTAGATTGGACTGCCAAGACATGTCTAATAGTTACTAATGCTTGTTTTACTGCCCACACTAATGTAGATCATTATTTGAGAGAAAATGTGTTACATTGAGGTAATAACAAGGTCATACAATGAAGTATGTAAGGCTACTCGATTTCGTATTATTTAGCATGAAATCTAGATTCTTCCTTGGCACATAAAGGCACTTACCAACTCTGACACCACTCTTAAACATGTATCCACACTTTCACATATTCATATGCCCCTAGACATAGTCACCTTCAAATTTGCATACACACGTGGATACCAAGTGACATGGGTTCTTGTTGCTAAATAAAGTTTACGAGTTGCTTCATCTCATGCACATTTCTTTATTTGTGCAACGTACTCTTTTCATTGTCATATTATCTTGTATGATTATTTACATATCACATTCTACATCTACAGTCCTACAGCCCCAATATTATGACCACCAAAAGAATCATCTCAAAAGTAATTAAAAGGTAAAGTATATTTCTTAATGATGGGTGGTAACTCGAGGGGTGTAAGAATCACCTAGCCAGGGTCGATCCTATCACGGGGGGTAGCCCAAGGGATGAAAGGAAAAGCCTAGCTAGGGCTTATCTCGATATAGATTTACTACTGATCGGCTGATCATTTGTATTTATTGTACACATATTATATAGTAAAGATAAAGCAATAAAAACAACATAAAGTACATGATCTCACAGTATAACTAAAGGTGGTCGCTTATCCTTACACTAGTGCATAGTTTCATTTGAGTTGTTACTCCAATATAGTATTTCCTGCCTTACATATATAGTATATTTTCTCATACTCATATCCCTTACAGGACACCTGCATTTCATGCTGCAGGTACAACTGCTAGTAGATCTTCCCAATAGGAGTGCAGAATATCCAGTTGTAGTTACCAAGCTCCAGGTTGCTTCGTAGCTTTGTGTGTCTAGAGCTTATATTTTTGTATTGTATAGTTAGTCGAGGCGGGTCCTGTCTTGACCCTTATCAGATACATTTCCTTATCTGGAGGCTTTGTAGACTATGTAAATTAAAATGTGGTCATGTCTCATACTTTAGACACTGTGGCCCTAATGGCCTAGACATATGCATTTCCTTTTAGCGTGTTATTACTCTTTACTTTCTTAAAGGCATGTTGAATGTAGAAATCCCATATAATTTGTATAAAAAGCACATGGATACAAGTTGGTTCTCCCGAGACTTATCGGTAATGGGTGTCAGTCCGCCTTAACAGGACTTTGGGCATGACAGAAATAAACTTACCCTTGGGTGTGGCAACATTACCTTTCTATTCAAGTACTTTCTCATCTAGGAAATAAAAGTGGACTAGCTTTGCTCAATAAACAATATTAGTATAACAAGTTGCCAACCAATCCATACCGATAATAATATCAAAATCTAGCATAATCATTTCAATTAAATTAGCAGAGGTTGGGCGCTCATTAATTAACACTACGCAACCTCGATAAACATGACTAGCGACAATTGAGTCACCAACTAGTGTGGATAACTTAACAGACCCCTATAATAACTCAGGTCTGATATCAAGCTTATCAGCAATGAATGGAGTAATATATGAAAATGTAGAGCCAAGATCTCTTAGTGCATAAACAACATGAGAATGTATCATCAATGTACCTGTGATCACATCTGGAGATACCTCTGAAGCCTGTCAGCCTATGAGTGAGTAAATTCAATTTTGGACACCCATAGAACCAGAGTTGTCTCCTCTACCCCTCCTCCTACTATGACCCTGAGTAGAATGTGGTCTGTTCGAGGAGCACGAGCTAAGGATAAAGAGGCCGCAATGGGTCTTGAAGGTTGAGCAGTTGTACCTGGACCTAACCCCGGGCACTGGCTTATATAATGTCCTATCTGCCCACAATGGTAACATGCACCTGAACCCTTCTACACTGCATCTATGAAGCATACTGCATTGTGTACATATAGGAGTAGGTTGTCTCATTTGTGCAAAGTGATCCTGTCAATGGCTATAAGGCTGGCGCGAACTCTGCTCCATCCCTGACTGAATATAACGATCAAATTGCAGGCCTTACATCTGTGGCGACGAACTACCTACTGATGAACTACCTCACTTTGTGCCATATCCTTACTGTAGAAAACTTGACAAATAAAACACGCCACAAAGCATGATTAAGATTTCATATGTTCCAATAAGTTTGCTCTGTAGCACGATCTATTAAGTGAAAGAAAGGTAACCATCCCTAAATGCCTCATAGCCTCCAGATTATAATTGTGGTACACAATACCAACATAAGAAAGACTCTACTAGATGCAATATTGTGGACTCCCTGGGACACAACCTGTTTTGAAACCATGTTTTGATACCATATTTGTCACGCCCCAAAAAAGGGGGAGGCGCGGCTAGCACTCGATACCGTTATTGGCTGAGTAAGCCACTAAAAATGTTAGTCCACAAAACTAGGGGTCAAAAGAAAATTGAGCAGCATAACCTTTGTGAAAAACCAAGCTTGGACCGTTTGGATCATAACCTTGTTGATAGAAAATCAAGTACATCAAAATAGGTAAATCAAAAAGATAAAGTACTAGCTAGCCGACAAGGCTACAACAGATGTACAAGCACAAACTGCATATACATGCCAATCCTATGCTGGAAACTGAAAGCAAAAGAGAACCAACAAAAAATAATATGTCCACAATAGCCTCTAAGAGAACCACTAATACTGCCGGGAAAAGGCCCTGACTATACCTAACTGTACAACAAAAAGTAAGCATCTTGTGAAAGCTCCAGCAAGAGGTGGAGCTTACAACTCACAACCGAACTGGGCTCCTAGTGGAGTGGTTGATCAGAGTCCCTATATGAACCTGCACGCACGAAATAAAATACAGTGTTCCCAGGCAATGGGACATCAGTATGAATAAATATGTACTGGTATGTAAAGCAAAAAGTAAAAGCGTGGGTAACAACAGTAGAAAGGGTAATAGAAATACCACTTGTAACCAAAAAGTCAAGTAACCTTAATGGTCGATAATCAACATCCTACTGATCAAATATGCATGGTATGCTCGAGTATTGCATATCACATATATATATATATATATATACAGATGCAAATGTTTGACTTACCCAACCAAATGTTAGCAATGGTGGTCCTTTCTAGAAGTGAACCGGCATCTTATTAGCCAACCTGTAGCCATCTATACCATACACATATATACATAATCTTTTGGGCAAATAGGCCCCATAGCTCAGAATATAGCTCAGAGTCCATGCATAACGTGTCATGCATGATATAAATACTGAATGAACATTATGGGCCATAACATTAATTTAACCAATTTTGGAACATTCGTGCACTTTTCCTCATAACCACATAATCCTTGTCATAGTATGTACACAGCTCGTGGGATCTTACATGTCTTTTGAACAAGTTTGACAGCTTAACTCAACATTTAGAATGAGGAGTTAACTTTGGAAATGTTCATAAAGGTGCTTTACATAATACTTATATATGGTCCTGTATCAATTAGTAAAAGAACGTATTTAAACAGAATCAAGTGCATTAGTAATTTAAATAGGAGCATTACGCTAGAAATTATCGGAAATCAACGCGTCACTTGTTAAGTGCTTCGTTTACATTTTTGTACGGAAGTTGGACTGATTAGGAACACTATATCCCATTGTAATATATATTTATTTTTATGACACTACACCACAAAGAGAAATGCCTCGAACAAATGGATAGGTATCCAGGAAACCCGACAAAATGATATATAAACATTGAATGTCAAGTTTAAGCAAACAAATGGATTTTAACCTAATACCATCATGAAACTAACTCAGCTGCAATCCCAATGCTTTTCACCGAAGGTCATTCTAGCAATGGAATAGTAAGATGTCACATTTGATGTTTTGGAAAACTTCCAATATTTTGTGCTAAAATGAGGGACGGAGCCTAGCTTTAACATACCTTTCCAATGGACGTCCAATGGCCCAAAGTCTCTTCATGAGAGTTGTTCCTTTGTCACGACCCCAACCCCGGAGTCGTGACTTATGCCGGTTAGGCACTTAATTCACTATCAAATCACGAACATCACA
>JAOTQR010073002.1:0-13175 GCA_025774065.1 Solanum ossicruentum | reverse complement strand
AATCGGACCCAGTGCGAAAGTTCTGTCGTTATTCCTTAATTGTTACATTCTTACTTTTATGCTCCTAGTCTGTTAAGAATATATAGTCATAATTTTGCTTCTAAGCTCGAACATGCCTTACTGGTCACAAGTCTTTGCTTGTTTGCTGATTTGAAATGTGTCGGTTATACTTGCTCACTTACGAATTCAATTTAGTCAGCATGTCGTTAAGTTGTTTGTTCCTTATTTTAACTGGTTAATTCCCAATTTGAGCTTTGGAGTCAAGTTAAGATTTCAGCTTCACTTAAGCTTTTACTTGTGCTTTGTTTCTTTGTCTTCCTTATCATCTTCTGAAATGTTTTGGCTCCATCTAAGATCCCTGACCATTGTTTCGGTAGAGGTCATTTGCTATTGTTATGTTTACTGGTTGAAAACCTCTTACGACGCTATTGTGAAATCATTACCTGCTACTGTGAGATATAATCGTAGCTGCTATGGTTTACAGTGAGTTCACTATCTGCTATGTTGTTATGCCAAGTGTTTTCAGGCTCACTTTGTTTTCTTCCTTTCTAATTTCATGTTGTTTTAACTCCTCTGTTTGGTCTGTGGATAACATAAAAGCTATTTTGTGTGTGAAATGAGTTCTAATCAGTATACATGTTCTCCTGTCGGTGTTCAAGGCATGATTTTCTTCACTGTTTCATCTGAAAAAGTGACTGGCTCATAAATGGGAAACTTTCTGACTCTTTATGCAATTTGGATCAATTTAGAACATTTAATCTGTCACACAGTTTCCTTAAATGATCTGTTCCTGTCACGTTGTTGCATTTGTTTAAATTGTAAGTTTTAGACTTGAGTAACAACAATAATTTTTTGGGGGGTTTCGTTGTATTTGTTTGTCTCTCATCTTGGATTGCACCAAGATCAAAAGAAGTATCATACTATCCTTCTTTAAATGATACATATTTGTATACATATATAGTACACAATATGATATCTAATTCTCTACCATAATCGAACTGGAATTGTCACTATGTTATTGTTTACAATGAGATCAGCTAAGGTTCTGGGGTCACAAGTGATAATGTATGGGTCTTTGTTTTCATTAGAAGTCTGCTAATTGCACAAACTATTATTCGAGCCCCCTGTTTTCTCTTAAAAAGCATACAGTAAGTTTGTTTTGGTTTTTTATGAATATAATCTGCCTAAAGTACTGTCAAGATCATTATGGTTCTGCTTCTGCCTGCTCTTGTTCCCATATGAGTTCTTTGGGTTTTGAATAGTCGAATGTATTCCTTTGTCGCATTAAGCAGTGGTTTAAGACGGGAGACACCCGTCCATTTGTGCCTTCTCATTTCAGTATTGTCCTGTTATGTTGTTATTATTATTTTGAGTCTTTCACTAATCTTTATTTATTTTCTTTGCATGAACTATGATCTTGGTCCATTTTGGATCTTCACTTTGCACTCCTTGGGCCATGGAGGCCCAAACTCCTCTTTGAGTCAGCCTCGCCAACATACGGATCCCAGGATAAAGGCCCAGAAGTTGCGACAAAGATTAAAAAAATGGGAGAAAGGCCCAAAACATTTCAACTCTCTTCTTTTATTTTATCATATATCTGTATTTATCTGAATACTAACATTTTATGAGTTGGTTTCAATCTAATTAAATTCCCCAACGGGTCAAAACCATTTATATTATTTTTATTTAATTTTATTTATGAAAAAAGTATTTTCATTTAAAAAAATAAAAAAAATAAGAAACAAAAAATGTGATTTTACACTTTAATCAATTTTCAAAGCAGTCACTTTTTTTCAAGTCAAAGATCAAAGTCTTTTAAAAGTTATTCAAATTTCATAATCATTGGATAACCGTATTTAGCGGCCATTTCGAGTGCGTAAAACCTTCTCGAAGTGGAAATATGAACCCAAACTTGTTTCTCTGGATTTTAAAAGATTTTTCTGTTAGGTCTTTTAAAATATTTGATGGTTTCCTAGTTATCCGTAAAATTAGGTGGCAACTCTGTTCTGTGTCCTTTCGAATTTCAAAAATTGGTTTTCTCTTGAATTAATTGAGTTTTAAACCGATAATTGATTTTCGAAAGATTTCTTTAAAAAAAAAAAGAAGCCATTTTTGGCATAACAATGCTATGGGCAAAGATTTTGTCGAGAGTTTTGCTTATAATGGCGACATTATTCCAGACCGCTATTCATTGGGAAGGATAAAGTAGAAGTCAATCGATAGTTATCGGGAATATGCCTATAGATAGAGGAAGAACGCCACCAAAGTGCATCCTCCTATGTCGAAAAAGGAGCTTATCAAAGTGTTTATGCGCTCCCAGGAGCTTGAGTTTTGTGAGAGAATGATGTTGCTCATTGGAGAAAACTTTGCAAATATAGTTAAGATTGGTGAAAATATTGAAGATGGACTCAAGACGGGGAAGATCACCCATATATCAAATTCAGTCAGATCATTAGGAATGTTGAGGAAAAGGAAGAAAGATGTGTAAGCTATCTATGACATATAAGACAAGAGGAGAACACCTAGTAGCCACCCCAAAAAGTCCACACCCCTTCAAAATCGTTTTCAACCTACTTCAAGTTCATTCCCTATTTTTCATACTCAACCAAGATATCGAACTCCACCCACAAACTACCAAACCCCTCTCCTTCATTATCACTCCCCACAATACCCAAATATCATTCCAAACTACTAACCTCCATCACCAAATTGCTCTAATATCCAACCAACTTATCCAAATTCCCCTACCATCTATCCAATCCCAAACCCCCAAACCCAACCACCAAATTATCAAGCACCACCATACCCAAGATTCCAGACCTTTATACCTCCTCATCGAAACCCTCTAAATTACCATCGTGTACCCCTACCTCCACAAAATAACTAAAATCCTTCTCGTCCAAGCTTAGATAAAAGAACCCCTAGGATGTTCACTCCACTTGTCGAAAGTCAGACGAAACTATTTGAAAGATTATCTGCCGCGATGTTGATCCATCCTGCCCTACCAAGAGCTATGGATGCTAGCTCTCGCTTTTTAGGAGTGATCAGACTTGTGCTTATCATTCTAACAGTATTTGTCATGACACTGAAGAGTGCATTAATTTGAAGCATAAGATTCAGGACTTAATTGATTGTGACATGGTCGTTCTTCAGACCGTCGCTCCCAATGTCAACAACAATCCTTTGCCTGATCATGGAGAGAGCACTAGTGGAATAACTGAGAGAGAGGAAGATTGGAGTACAACCAAGACAATAGTTCCAGATAATGTTGCTAGTTTAGAAAAGAGTGTAGCTGCCTTTGAGTATTACCAAGAAATCAAAGATTATGATTCTGACACCTCTTGAAGTAGTCGCGGTGGCACCGAGAGGAGTCCCCACTAAGAAGATGGTGATTAAAATTGTCCACACGAAAAGGCCAATTCAGGAAGCAGGTAAAAGAGACCAAAGGCCAATAAGTGAACCCGATGTAAAAGAATACGTCCTCAAGAATACTCTATTGTGAAACACTTGGAGAAGACACCTACTCAGATTTCAGTGTGGGCTTTGCTGATGCATTCATAGCATCACAAACAAACCTTAATGAGAGCATTGAAGGATACTTATGTGCCTGTAGGGACAGATAATGATAATTTGGCAGCCATGATAAGTCAGGTTACCCTAGGATACCACAGTAGTTTTGGCGATGAGGAGCTGCCATTCAAGGGAGCAATGCACAATAAGGCATTTCATATTACAATTAAGTGTTGAGATATGATTTTGAACCATGTTTTGATCTATGATGGATTTGGATTGAATATCTGCCCTTTGTCCACTCTCAAACAGCTGAACTTTGATGTGGGAAAAATCCAGCAGAGCTAGGTTAATGTGAGAGCATTTGATGGTGGCCGGAGAGATAAACTGGGAATAGTAAATCTAGGAATTTATGTGGGACCTGCTGAGTTCATCGTTGAATTACAAGTGATAGACATCACTACCAGCTACGACATGTAGGGAGACCTTGGATTCATATGACTGGAGTTGTGCCTTCTACCCTCCATCAAATGATGAAGTTCATTTGGAATGAACGCGAAGTGGTTATTTACGGCGAGGGGAGCTATTCAAACGTGTATGAACCCATCATTGTAATGTCACCAGAGGGTCTAATTTCTACACAGTTGAGCTAGTTAATGTTGTTGAAGATGATTGGGCGCTTGGACCTCCTATGTCCGCTGTCTACAAGATGATAGCCACGACTATTCTGAGAAAAATGGCTTTGAACCTAGTTTCGGGATAGGGAAGCACTTGCAAGGTATTACCAAGCCAATCCCATTACCAACAAAGCAGTCAAGATTCGGCTTGGGATGCACTATCTTGGAAGAAGACGAGTGGCAGACGCATAATCAGAAGGATGATCGAGCTTTGGTCTGGTCAATATCACACCTGTATCAATTCTTCCCAGTACGAAAATGCATCGATCATAATGGTTTTGGGAGAGGGATCTGAAACCCATTCGAAGAAATTGATGCAGTTGTCGATGACGACACAGTTGGAACGTTAAGTGTTCGAGGTGCAGAACTAGATGAACAAGAGTTGCAAGAGGCATCCTTCCCGCTGATGATCCCCCACTTCTTTTGGTAGATGAAGTATTGCTAAGTTACCTATTTTTAAGAAAAAATATAGGTGACAGTCCGGCGGAGACTTGTGATCCACCATTTATTTTGTTATTTTTACACCTGCTTGGTTTCCTTTTAATTTCTCTCATGATGTCTCAAAAGGCAGATTGACCCATGGTCATGGCCAAAGTTTGCATTTTCTTTAAATGAGAGCCTCCATTTATTTTAAAACTGCACTTGCTATTCATCTTATCATTTCAATTACTTGTTATCTAACTACTTTTGTTTATGATTTTAGTATAAATAATTTTAAACCTGCTAATGTCATGTCATGTCAAAAGCTGAATGAATAGAATGAAGCAGATGACAATGAGCTTGAGGAATACGATGAAAGAACTATGGTACCTGAATATATTGCTGGGGAACTAAGACAATTCGAGAATCAAGATAAGCCTAATTTGGATGAAAATGAAACAGTGAATCTGGGAGATAAAGAACGGGTAAAGGAAACCAGAATCAGTGTCCATTTGAAGGATGCTTAGGAGAACTTACCAGCTTGTTCAAAGAATACATGGACGTGTTTGCTTGGTCCTATAAGGATATGCCCTGTTTGAGTACAGATATTATCTCTCATAAGTTACCAATCAACCCAGAAGTCAGTCCGATGAAGCAAAAGACTCGGAAGTTCAAACTAGACCTGAGTCTGAAAATCAAGGAAGAAGTTACTAAGCAAATAAAATTCAAGGTAGTAGAAGTAACGCAATATCCCACTTGGTTGGCCAATATTGTTCCAGTGCCCAAGAAAGACTGAAAGATTAAGATCTGTGTTAATTATAGAGGTCTCAACAAAGACATCCCTAAGGATGATTTTCCATTGCCGAACATCCACATTCTTATTAACAATTGTGCCAAGCATGAGATGCAGTCATTCATGGATTGCTTTGCAGGATATCACCAAATTTTAATGGATGAAGAAGATGTAGAAAAGATAGTTTTTATCACTCCCTGGGGTGTGTAACATTATCAAGCGATGCCATTTGGTCTAAAAAATGTCGGTGCTACTTATATGAGAGCTATGACAACTCTCTTTCATAATATGATTCACAAAGAGATCGAGGTGTATGTGGACGATGCTATCATCAAGTCCCGTGAGAGTTCGAACCATCTGACTTATTTGAAGAAGTTCTTTGATCGCCTACGCTGGTATAGCCTGAAGTTGAATCCTTCCAAATGTGCTTTTGGAGTACCTGCTAGTAAGTTGCTGAGATTCATAGTTAGTCGAAGAGGTATTGAGCTCGACTTTTTTAAGATCAAAGTAATTCAGGAGTTGCGTCCTCCAAAAATAAAAAAAAGAATTCAAGAGTTTCTTGGGGAGATTAAACTACATCAATCAGTTCATAGCCCAATCTACATTGATTTGTGAACCTATCTTCAGGTTGTTGAAAAAGGATGCATTGACGAATTGGAATGAAGAATGCCAAACTGCTTCCGATACCATCAAAAGCTATTTGTCTAATCCATCGGTGCTAAGCTAGTACTTCCATGAGAAGGGAGTCCATTACTATTGTACTTGATTGTCTCTGATAATGCTTTTGGATGTGTGCTAGGCCAACATGATGAAACCGGAAGAAAGAGCAAGCAATTTACAATATGAGTAAGAAGTTCACTCTGTGTGAGGCTCAATATACTTACTTGGAGAAGACTTGTTGTTCTTTGACTTGGGTTGCTCAAAAGTTGAGGCACTACCTATCTTCGTACACTACATACCTCATTTTAAAGATGGATCCATTGAGATATATCTTTCAGAAGGCAATGCCAACAGGAAGGTTAGCCAAGTGCCAAATGTTGTCAAGCGAGTTCGACATTATGTATGTGACTCAAAAAGCAATCAAAGAACAGGATTTAGCTGATCATCTTGTAGAAAATCTCGTTGATGACGATTATGAGCCACTCAAAACCTGCTTTCTCGATGAAATGATATCATTTGTAGGAGAGAACATCTCTGAGACATACCCTGGGTGGCAAATGTTCTTTGATGGAGCCGTGAATTGCCAAGGTAGCAGCATTGGAGCGGTCTTGGTATCAGAATCTGGTCAACATCACCTGATAGCGGAAAAACTTTGATTTAGTTGTACTAACAACATGGCTGAGTATGAAGATTGCATTTTGGGTTTGAGGATGGCTATAGACATGAATGTTCACGAGTTGCTGGTTATTAGAGATTCAGATCTACTGATTCACCAAGTTCAAGGAGAATGGGCTGTGACGAACCCAAAAATTATACCGTATGTGCAACTAGTACAGAGGTTATCCAAAAGATTTTGAAAGATCGAGTTCAAACAAACACCAAGGGTATAGAATGAGTTTGTCGATGCCTTTGCCACCATTTCCTCGATGATCCAACATCCGTACATGACTTATATTAATCCTTTGGAGATAGATTTGAAAGAGCAACTGGCTCATTATTTGTATGTTAAGGTAGAACCAGAAGGAAAGCCTTGGTATTTTGATATAAAGAAGTATTTGGATACTGGAACTTATCCTGAAAATGCTACTTCCGATCAAAAGAGGGCTATACGCCGGAAGGCCAACAACTTCTTTCCAAGTGGGAAATCCTTTAGAGAAGGATTCCAAACCTAGGTCTCCTTAGATGTGTTGATACCACAGAAGCCATGAAGCTTGTTGAACAGATATATGGTGGGGTTTGTGGTACTCATAAGAATGGACTCACTTTAGTAGGGAAAATCCTTCGAGTTGGTTATTTTTGGTTCACTATGGAACATGACTGTTGCAAGTTTGTGAAAAAATGCCATCAGTGTCAAGTACATGGCGATTTGATTCAGGTCCCTCCCCACGAACTCAAAGCTATGAGTTCTCCTTGGCTATTTGTAGCTTGGGGCATGGATGTTTTTGGTCCAATAGAGCCAGCTTCCTCTAATGCTCACAAATTCATTTTCGTCGCCATTGATTACTTTACTGAGTGGGTAGAGGCAGTCTCCTACAAGTTTGTGACAAAGAAAGCGGTAGCTGATTTTGTGCGCAACAACTTGATAGGCCGATTTGGGATACCGAATTCTATCATCACTAATAATGGAATGGACCTCAACACTAATTTGATGAAAGAGATATGTGAGTAATTCAAAATTACTCATCGAAACTCAACAACATATCGACCTTAAATGAATGGAGCTGTAGAAGCTGCCAACAAGAATATTAAGAAGATTTTAAGGAAAATGATCGACAGACACCGAGGATGGCATGAAATGCTACCTTATGTTCTATTAGGTTATCGCACAACTACTAGAACATCAATTGGAGCAACTCCATACTTGTTGGTGTATGAGACAGAAGCAGTGATACCCATTGAAGTGGAAATACCGTCATTGAGGATTATTCAAGAATCTAAGTTGAGTGATGTAGACTGCGTTCGTAATTGAATTGAACATTTGGCTTTAATCAATGTAAAGAGGATGACATTCGTTTGCCAAGGCCAGTTATATCAACAGAGGATGATTCATGCTTTCAATAAGAGAGTAAGACCTTGAATGTTCAAATTCGGACAATTGGTTCTCAAACATATCATTCCTAATCGGGATGAATACAAAGGAAAGTTTACACCAAATTGGAAAGGACCATACAAGGTTCTCAAAGTTCTGTCCAGAGGAGTATTAATTTTGCCAGAGATGGATGGACAAGAGTAGCCAAACCAATCAATTCGGATACTGTCAAGAGATATTATGTTTGAAGATTTAGAATTTTCCTGTACTGTTTTCTCCTTTCTAATTGCATTATTTTGTTTCTGCATTTATTTTAAAATTATTTTTCCCATAAGAATGAGATACATAGGCGGCCTATGTCAGCCTCAGTCATCCCTCTTATCCCTTTTTATTATCCCTTTTTACTTTTGAACAACGTTTGACCTAAATACTCAAGAACGAGATATATAGGCGACCTATGTTAGCCTCAGTCGTTTCTTATTTAAATTTATATTCTGCTAGCTCTTGAGAGGGGAACTATGTTTGACCTGATTATTGCCTCAATGGAATACGTAGGCTTCATAATGGTTCAGTCATAATCCCATAAAGGAATCTAGAACAAAATTTTTGAGAGGAACTTCAAAATTCTGAACAAGAAGGTCCATATTCGGCAAAATCGGAGTTTAAAGCGTGATAGAATTTCAACTGGGATAGTATTTTTGAGAAGATCTAAAAAATTCTCAAGTTTCTTATGACAAGCTATCGATTCCTTCCGACATTTAACTGGGATAGAAAATTTTGAGGTCACCCTCAAAATTTCACCAAGCGTCATTACAAGTCTGAAAAAGTAACCTTGAAAATTCTCAACCTAATCGGGAATTAAAAGAAAATTGTGATGCACTGAGGGATCTATGTCAAAGTTGAACATGTTCATCTAAGCTTCACGTTACATGACAGTTGGCAGTGACTTTTTCTCAAAATCCTTTTCTAATTTTGTTGTTTCTAAAGATCTTTTTACATGTCGAATATCTTGTCAAAATGTATATTTTACCTTCTGTCTACCAAGAGGTGGGAGACCAAAGTGGTCCGTCGGAGGACAAGACAAGGAGCGGGCGATCGAAGAATCAGCACAAATCAATTCACTTTCAAACTAAGAAATTTTCTGTGGATGCAGGAAAAATCTTTACACATCTTATTTATAAGAGAATAACCGAGACATAAACGGTTCTATCTCACTCAAATCCTTAACAACTCATCATATTTTCAAGTAACTGAAAAGGTCATTTTATTTTCCAGTTGCTGAGAGAGCTATTGCATATTCATCGCCGAGAAGGCCATTTTATGTTCCTGTTGGCAAGAGGGCAATTGCATATTCATCGTCGAGAAGGCCATTTTATTTTCCAGTTGTCAAGAGGGTCATTGCATATTCATCACCGAGAAGATCATTTTATTTTCAAGTTGCCGAGAGAGTCATTGCATATTCATCGCCGAGAAGGCCATTTTATTTTCAAGTTGTTAAGAGGGCCATTACATATTCATCGCCGAAGAGACCATTTTATTTTTTAGTTTCCGAGAGGGTCATTGCATATTCATCGCCAAGAAGGCCATTTTATTTTCAAGTTACCAAGAGGATTATTGCATATTCATTGCCGAGAAAGCCATTTTATTTTCAAGTTGTCGAGAGAGCCATTGCATATTCATCGCCGAGAAGATCATTTTATTTTCCATTTATCGAGAGGGCCATTACATATTCATCGCCGAGAAGACCATTTTATTTTCAAGTTGTCGAGAGGGTCATTGCATATTCAACGCCGAGAAAGCCATTTTATTTTCCAGATGTCAAGAGGATCATTGCATATTCATCATCGAGAAGGCCATTTTATTTGCAAGTTACTGAGAGGCTCATTGCACATTCATCACCGAGAAGGCCATTTTACTTTCAAGTTACTGAGTGGGCTATTGCATATTCATCGCCGAGAAGACCATTGCCAAGAGGGTCACCACATCATCACATATTCAAGAAAGACATCATCATTCATTACCGAGAGGGCCATCATCATGATTGTATCATATCGACTCATTATCTATCGCATCAAAACGAAGAATATATGTCGAATATAGTAAAAGATATCATCCCTAATTCAAGTTATGATTTTTCCTCACATTTTGTCTTAGTTATATCGAGAGCATCCAAGAGGGTGAATTCTCAAAACAAACCATAGGTTTGGGCAGCATCAATTAGGATGCAGCACAACATGAAACTTTTTCTTGGCAGCGAACTGGGACATAGTCTGAAGAGGAATGTCAAGCTCTTTGAACGCGACCTGAGAAGCGACTCCCACCACGATCCAACCACACCCCTGTCAGAAGGCATGTGGGTATTTCTTTGAGTTCGTTAGTTTTCGATTTCACATCCAGGTGATTCAACTCTCACTGGAAGCGATCTTTCTAATCTGAGTTACAATGTACCAAAAGTTTATCTTATCATGAAAGGTTTTCTTTTCAACTGATAGAATCGAACTATAGACAACCTGATTCTTAAGTCCAAGGATAGGTAGGCAGGCTCAATTTTAAAATACTTGGTTGTGTTCTATCATTTGTTCTTAAAATCTCACTCTCAAGCATTCCAATTTCTCCATAATTCGATAGTAAGATAACTTTTGAATTTTTTCAAATCATACGTGAAATCAAGAGTTTTGAACTACAAGTGACCTGAATTTTCATGTAACATGAGATATGTAGAAAATCCAAAACCAAGGTCCGGCCATAATTTACCAAAGTCCGTACCAAGAGCATTTCAGAAGATGAAGATGTAGTCGGCTAAAAGTTGGTTTTGTCAAATTTCTTTGACCACGATCTCTTCCATCGATCATACTCATAGAAAGGGACAGTTGTTGACATAAAACTTTTACCTTCCATAATATGAATTAACTATTGAGCTTTTGATTTGGACAATTTGATATAATTAGCTTTCAAAATACAAAAAATATTTTCTCAAATAAATTTTATTTTTTATTTTAGGAATTATTATTTTATAAATAATTCAATTATTTCAGGTTCATAATATTAAAAGCTCTTTAATTAATTTGTAGTAATTCGTCGTGTAATCAAATTAGTCAATTGAATTCAATTTGACTACATTTAATTTGCCAAAATCGCAATTGAATTAACTAATTTTTAAATCATACCCTTACCCCTTGAACCCATTTTTCAATCCTTCTATGGAACTATTTTAATTAATTTTGGACCAAAATCTTGGCCCAAAACCAATTCAAAACCCGACCCAATTCAAAACATACACATACATATATACTCACATGCCCCACGCGCCAAAATGCCCTTTTACGTTCCCTTTTCTTTTCCTTTCTCCTTCACGCTCCACACTCGCCTCTTTCACCCTCAACCCAGACGCAAAGAACAGCTAGCACAAACCCAGAAACGCCAAAATCCAAGATTCAATCCAACGCTCACCTTCTCCTCCATACGACGTGTACCTCTCCCATTTCCCCTTATCCATTCGTACCTCGTCCATTTGGGGGAATAAAAAATGAGGTGTGTCTCACAGCCTTCGATTCAAATCGATGGCTGTGATATGGACTCGTGGATGATTCCCAAGGGATTGGGAATACAATTTTAAATTCAAAAAACCCTAATTATGCCCCCAATTTCCCAGTTTATCCTTTATTTTCCTCCGATTGTTGCCATAAAAATCCTCTATATATTCGACCCTTTCCCCGCTGTTCTGGGAGAGCCATTTTGGAATCGAAAAAAAACCCTATTACAAATTCTTCTATACACGCCTTTTGAGTTTTCGTCGGCAGACATTGAAGCCAAAGGGTATGGTTGTCGGAGTTCAGGAACATAATCGATTTTCGTTGGTGGAAGAGTCCTCATTCCAGTTCACGTTCCGAGTTCTTGCTCTCAAGAAGGTAATTTCTTTTCAATCAACTCGTTTATTTGATTGTGTTGGTTTGTCTTCATGTATGGCTGGATTTTCGATGGGTTTTGGAGTTCTGGTACTTCCATACTGTTTTGGACTTGATTTTGTGTTTGTTTGGCTTACTAATGCTTCTCGTTCTGTTTCTGGTTCTCGGTCTTGTATGAGCCTAATACTTATACTAGTTGAGTGTTCGTTGTTATCGTTTTTGTTCACTCTTAAGTTGTTAAGAGTCAAGGCTAATGTCGAAATGATCTTGCTTTTCAAAATCATGCTATAATGTTAAAATCCTGTTATAATTTGTTTTTTGAGGATAATTCTGGTTCCTTGAGCTGCTGTGATGCTACTGTAATGATGTTAGGAAATCTGGTCTTCGAATTTAAGTATTTCAGTTCCCTTGTTATGCTCTTTGATACTAGTTCTGAAATGAGTCGTCAATGGCTTCATTCCTCCTCATTTATTCTTGAATTTCCTGCTGCGTCCGTTAATCTCATATATTGCACAAACCTGTTTCTTCATCTGCTAGTTCTGTTGGTCTGGTTGTCGGGCTTAGTTTATATTTGCTTCTCTTTATTGTTCTAAACTGGTAACCTGGGAATATCTTGGTTTTGATGTGGCTGTTTTTCCTAAAAAAAAATATAGTTATTTTGCCTTCTATCCAGTTGTTCTTAGAACTAGTTAGGTTTGCTTTATGTTGCTATCATACTTGTATTGGTATATGCTTCAAGAAATTGATTAAGATAGGTCATCTCATTTGCTTCATATGTTCAGCCTTCCTTTTCTCTTGTTTATTTGCATCAAATTTCAAGCTTGAATAAGTGTGTGACTTGAACTAAAAACTTGTGCTACAACTTTGCTTTAGTGTGTACTGAGATGCCTCTGTCTTGAGGATTCAGTCTTCTTTCCAGCATTTAAAAGGGATAAAAACTATTTGGTATCATAAAACAAGGTGTTGTTTGGATTCTATTGTTGTTTTGAAATCACATGACTAAGTTCTCTTTTCTGTTTGTTGATGAATCTTTATCAAACACTCAAAATCTCCATCAATTTTTCTTTTCATTACATTGTTGTAATGTTGTTGTCCTGTTCACTTGCATAGTTGTTTTGGCTTCATTCGATTTATTTGTTCACTTGTTAAGGTGTTAATTTTAGCATCATATAATAGAAATC